>JAZAVI010000577.1:0-125000 GCA_036326025.1 Chrosomus eos | reverse complement strand
TCATTTCCCAAAGTCATCTTGAATTTTGAATTTGTCAATAAAACTGAAAAAAATTGAGATAACATCACATAAGCTGACTTCATAAATTGACCGTTCGCAGGCCCCTCCCCCAAAACGGCTATTGTCCAATCACACACCATAGCAACCGTTACTATGTGAGCAGGTCCGTCAAACATTGACTCCAAGCAAGCTGGTGAAGTGGTGCGCCCACGGCGTTTGTAAATCGGACACTAGATATAGATACCCCGAGAGATTGTCTGGAAGAGTTGTGTTCTTTCCATTCCCAAAGCCGAAAACACATCGTAAGCGGTGCCTACGATGGATAAAACAGTGTGGACGACCCCACTCCCAGTTACATGTGCAGGAAACTGAGACACTGAGATTAGTCAAATAAACATGGAGAAAGCAGATCAAGAGGATCCACAAAGGAAGTACGTTTTCTAAAGAGTTGTTGTTAACATGATATTCTCGGGGGGAAATGAGCACCAGTCACTAGCAGTGCAGCGCCCGTAGCTAACGCTACAGTTTAGAGGAGTGGACGCTCGCAACGGGGGAAGCATGAAGCTTACCTGACAACATCAGTTCATATATCAATATCGTAACGAATAGAAATAACCTTAAATAATGTATGGTTATCTGCATCTTTCCGTCTCTTATGTATAGTTACTTTTAAACACGAACATCGCATTCAGCATGACATGCAAGCGGTAGCCGTGGTAATGAACAACCTGCTTGTTAAAGCGAATGTATAATCCTGTATCTGAGGCAAAATTACTAAATATATATGCAGCGCGAGTTATATATTTCTAACTCCAAACAATTAGCCACTGAACCAGCTTATAAAATCTTCTTCGAGGCTGTGCTGGCTGCATCATGGGGTTTTTCAGATTTCGCTTGAGCCCGGTATAAGATTTAGCCTCGATAATAGTGTCTCCTTCATTGCGTATTTTTATATTTTGAATATATCCCTCTCCACTGCATACTGTAACCCCTTGTGCCTCGATGTGGAGGATATCGCGGTCGCGGAGGTATTGATCCAAAAAAGGTCACTGACACGCACGGGTATTATACCTCTTCCCATCATGGCAATCTGTGGCGCCGGTCGTGTTTGACCATTTGTTTGACGGGCGTAGCAACAATAACTAGGGGGCGTGGCTTTTGCGAACGGTCAATTGATGTTGATTTTCCTAAAATGTTTAGTCACCATTGTGGCGATTATTGTTCCCTTAGGTTGGGCACTTGGGACTTCATTTTTTATACTATCGTAATTCTCTTCCCACGTACATATGTATGACATAATTATTTCATGTCATACTAGGACTCTTGTGTCCAACTAATTCGATTTTATAGTTTATTGTCTATAAATCCAGTTGATTTAGAGTTTTTGGAAACACTTTACAATAAAGCTTTAATTGAATAACATTAGTAACCAAGCAATGAATGATGAATTCTACAGGATTTATTAATCTAAGTAAATCTTAGTTCATGTTAATTGCAACATTTAACCTATTGATTCAGAAATTAAAATGAGTATTTTATTATCTAACATAACAAGGATTAATAAATGCTGTAATATATGTATATATTATTATTATATAGCTTATATATTGTTCACTGTTAGTAGTTCATGTTTGCTATAGTTTATTATAAAACTGTGTCATGCAAAAGTCACTGAATAACCGCTAGATGGCGCTATACTGCTATAATAACTGCATTAATGGTGTGTGTGTGTGTGTGTGTGTGTGTGTGTGTGTGTGTGTGTGTGTGTGTGTGTGTGTGTGTGTGTGTGTGTGGTGTGTGTGTGTGTGTGTGTGTGTGTGTGTGTGTGTGTGTGTGTGTGTGTTACTACAGACTCTTCAGTCTCGAGTGTATGTCCATCAGTGTCCTGCTGTCTTTCTGCTAAAAAAGTCTGTCTTTCTGATGATGACTTGTGTTTGTTCCTCTGAGGGTATGATTATTCTTTACACAACATATTATTCATTTATTAACACACTCACGGTCAAAACACGAGTTTATTGTCATTTTTTTCTGAATGAAGATCTGCAATGAAATAATAGAGTGTGTTTAAGTTGATCTTCATCTTTTGTAGAAATGTATCAGTCTCTGGATGTTCCTCTCTCGGAGACCCGAGCAGAACCGGCCCAGAGTTCAGTGCGGCCATGTTCACTCACACACGAGGAAGAGTGTGTGTGAGCGATGATGATGACGATGACGAAGAGTAGCAGGAGGACAATCTACTACAAATTCACATTTGTATTGATGTCCTATTAAATAGTTTGTGATTCAAAATAAAGCACTTACTAAAAAACGTAAATATATTTGTTTACATGCATGTGCAATAACCAAGATCAGAGAACATGTATGAATAAACCTGCAAATGTTTTGTTAAATTATTGAAATATGATCTTCAAAGTAAATGAGCTTAAAAAGAGCTCAAAATAGTTTGGCTGACAATAAAAAATTGGGAATCCCTGATTCTGATTTAGAGGATATACTTTCACTGCAGGCCTGAAACACCTGATTTTATTCTTAAATGTTCATATTTTAATAAGAATATGTGTGTAGATCAATCCATCTTTCATTGAAACAATTAATAAACACTCATATTCAGATGTAGCCATATTTGTTAAAGGGTACCTATTATGGCATTTAAAATGTTCCTAATAATGTTCTGGGAGTCCCCAACAACAGTTTTACAAGCATGCAATGACAAAAAACACTTTTGTTGTCTTATAATATGCATTTATTTTTACCTGATTTGCTCACTGATTCCCTAATGATTCGTTTGACGACTCATTTGTCCAAACCCCTCCTTTGCGTGACGCTAATCGGCGGTGATTGGTCAGATGACGCAGTCAGTTATATTTTGCGTTAGCCCAAAGCTTAAACATATTGATAAAGCACTGCAGTACGACAATACGCTTCACATAATTTCACATATTTCAAAAAACAAAAAAAAATGACATTGGAGACCTAGAAGCTGCTGAGCGTAACTCTCACTCTCTACACACACACCCCACGCACGCACACCACACACTCACACACCACACACACACACACACACACACACACACACACACACACACACACACACACACACACACACACACACACACACACACACACAAAAGCAACAATTATTAATAGTACTTACAGGTTGTGATTCGGAGGAGGACGCTGATCTAAATAAACTTGGTATTGAACCTTCCTATATCAGCTGACTCGCGAATCCACAAGCGATCGTCATTAAAATAACGCGAACACAGCTCAAGGTGGCTATACTTGTGTGGTACAGTTGTAAATATAAACTCTAGCCACTGAGTCTTCACATGCTTGTCCCTGGGCAGTGAAAAAAAAGTTTGCTTTTGATTCGCACTTCAGAACAGAGTCTCGTCGACATGTTGTTGTCAGGTTTCTCTGTCTGCTCGGCGCGCGCACTGAGTGGGTGTGTCGAATTCAAATAACTTGTACAAGTGACGTACGAAAGCTAGAGAGAAAGCATCGTTCGTCTATCGCAGAGGTCTTCACTCCTGCTCCTGGAGAGCCACTGTCCTGCAGAGTTTAGTTCCAACCTGCTTCACCACACCTGCCTTTGAATACTCAAGCGATTCTGAAGTGCTTGATGAGCTGATTCAGGTGTGTTTGATTAGGGTTGGAACTAAACTTTGCAGGACAGTGGCTCTCCAGGAGCAGGAGTGAAGACCTCTGGTCTATCGATTCATATCAGCGACTCAGAGTCGACTCTTACTTTTGAGAGACAATAACTTTGTATACGATGAACTTTCATATTTAAAACTTTGCAGGATGTTTTTTTTCACTTAGATCTATGTTACACACTACATGAAAGGTAATTTTCAAAATTCCATGACAGGTACCCTTTAAATTGCCCAAGTTGAAGATTGCAGTGTTGGCTCTGCACATTTTGTTTGTCTTTCTAATACAAGAAGTACTTACAACATTTTATATATTTTATTTTATAAACTTTGTATAAACTTTCATTACATCTTTACTTTGTATAACATAAATATAGAGTGCATGTTGGGGATTGGATTGCCCCGGCAGAAGGAAACTTCACTTTGTGTGCCTGCGCGGCGCCTCGTATACGACGTTATATAGGCCTAAAGCTTGCAGGACTACTCGGTTGGCATTGCCTTTTCAGTGTGAGAAATACATGGTGTGGCGTCCCTTACGAAACAAAAATATATTGCAGTATATTGGAAATATTAATATTTATATTTTCCAATATATTGCAATATTACATGGATATATAATATACTGTATAATATATGCATCATTAATGTATTATTCCATGTGTTTCCAATATATAATATATTGGAAAAATAATATATTACAACATATTACAATATATTTCAAGTAATATATTGGTAAATATATTTTCCTTTCGTAATTGGTGTGAGCGTGTGAACTGGTTGAATTGCGTGTGTCTTACGGCCAATGCGTGAGACTTGAGAGGCTTACAAGAAAACCTGCATTTTCCAGTCTGATCTTGTGTCTTAGTGGTTTTGTGTGAGTTTCTCTAGAAGCGCTGCATGAGTCCTGTGAGCGTTTTAACATACAAAGCCACATGCGAGAGTGAGGTGCCAGCTGCTCATTACCAAAGCTTCTGGCCTGGTTGCAAAGTACTTGTAGAGTTTTTGACTGCATCAATAATGTATACGATGGGCTATATATTAAATATTCTAGCCTAAAAATAGGCTTGTTTGAGACGAGCAAAATCTGCGCAGAACCGATCACCGGTGATCAACGCGAGATGCATGCCGGTTAGAAATTTGTCCGAGAGCGGTCCGCCTTGCTCTGATGTCATGCTGACGTGTGTCAAAAAGCTCTCGCGACCGCAAGGCGCACGTGTCGGATTCTGCAGTCGCGCGCAGTTGCTCTCCACCGACTGCGCTGATCAAAAGCATGATGGGAAATGACTTGCTGACACAGCTTAATGCTCATTGGTTTAAACAACCGTAATGTATTGTTCTTTTTTTTAAATGTATCATGTGTTATGTGTAGGCTATACGTACGTTATGTGTGAATAAACTCTCTGACAGTGCGATATGGGTTATGTGATGATCGCATGTTAATGCCAAGTGTAAATGCACTTGGCATTAACATGCGATCACCGTGATCCGATCAAGCATATCGGATCATTAGCCAATCAGGACACGGTGCGTTTACATTTGTTCATATTAAGTAGCCTCTGTATCTGGATAACCGATCGGATTTCTGTTTTTGCATAATATTTAAATTAGGTCAGTAGCCAAATTTAGAGTAAAGATGATACAAATTAAGCAATGTCCCAATGTACACTACTTTCCTATGCAATCTCCAGTCTTATATCAAATTACGTTTTTTGAACGAAGGAATATTTCAGTGTTGATCATACAAAAATAACTGGTTGATCATGTTAAACAATTCACATCATCGACCATCAGGTAAGGTTATAGTGCAATGGCTATATAAACATGCTGAAACAACAAAAACATTCAACAATTAAAACTTTAAAAAATAAAAAAGTGTATTCCCATTATTCCAATGGCAAAGCAGCGCACGCTCTTCATTAAGATCTCATGACTCACAGCTGTGATTGTACAGGCGATCGCCTCGTTCAGATAATGTTGCACAATTAAAATGAAAAAAAAAAATGACGTTTATTTGTAAGGTTCAAATGTGTTTAATTGATTGTCTAAACTGCATCTGGACATTATTTACTGACAGCACGCGGGAGACTGGGTGGGGATTTAAATTATGTAATAGAAATTTTACATTTAGAGGTGTTTTCTTTTACTTTAGATGTGTTCTTTTATTTTCTTTACTTCTTTTATTAACATTTAGATTAACTTTTATTACCTTAGATGTGTGCAACTCTTTATTAACCTTAACAGACTTATATAATCAATAAGCATTTAGAGATGGATGTTCGTATAAGCTAAAGAACATTATTAAAGAATATAACCAAGCTGATAGAAAATGCATAAGTTAAGATTAGCTTTCTGGAACAGTATGTTCTGTCACGTAGACAAATAGACCGTTGTGTACTCCAAGTAAGAAATGTATGTGTATTCTGAGTGACCTTTTGTATCTTGAGTGTGAATTATATGTGGGCAGTTTTCGATCGAAATAACTATAGGTGAAAATGTGTGATGTTAAATCAACAGCTAAAAAGAGGAAACTTTGACGTAGATGTCGTTGCTCTGTCCGGATAAATTTCTGTGAGACCAAGAGCTCGAACAAATTTATGTGCAACCAAGACTTTGAGAAAAGACACTTCCTTTTAAGGGTTTTTGAGAAACAGATGTAACCTACACAGGATGTACATGGGTATGACCATGGGGGTATAGTCTTGGGTGAGAGCGACCAGATCTTCGCCTTCTCATGTAGACTCTGTCTGTATATGTGAATGCCAATTCAATTTTACTTCTTTGCAAAGAAATAAACTTTTGTTACTTTGGGTTTTGAAAGGTTTCCACTTGTCTCTTTCTTCCTAACTTTTCGATGGGAATTATTTCCACAACAAATGGCGACGAGGCGGATGGGATTCGTCTAACCAACGGTCGGCGTGAGGAGGGGAACAATTGACTGATCATCCCGAGAGGTCATACTCTGCGGCTCAAATCCTCAAATCTTAAGGAAAGAGTTGTTCTACTCATCACGACGAGCGGGGTGGACGCACTCCTAGAACTGAACTCACAAGGTCATCAAAGAGACGGTGAGAGAAAATTAGAGTGGGGGTTCAATCTTCAGCTGGCTGGCAGGAGCCACCACTGACAGGTCACGTGACCTGTCAGTCCTGTCAGTGGCTGGCTGGCAGCTGCCAGTCTGAGCCTGGAATGTCACGTGACCTGTCAGTGGCTGGCTTTTCAATTTTATTTTGAAAAATTATTTACCATTAAATAAGACAATTATTTGCGTATTGAATATTTTCCTAAAAAGGGTCAGAGCTTTGGAATAAGCCTGAAAGTAACTTCCAAAAGCAGAGTTTGAGAATAAGCCTGATAGTAATTTCTCGAATAAGCAAGTATTAATTGTTTTCCCAAGGGCCAGAGTTTGAGATAAGCCTGATAGTAAATTCTCAAACACCAGATAAATGCCTGTTTGAAATAAGCCTGATAGTAAATTTTCAAACAGTTTTCAAAGGCATTTATTTGGGAAAGACCTGCATCGACGGATGTAGGCATTTTGAAAGTCCTTTATTGACGGATAAAGGCAGGTGCGTGGTGGCCACGCGGGGGAAATAATTAATACAGTGAATATAGTGCGTGGTGACCACGCGAGGGAAAAGGATTTCACGAGTTTACATGTTAATGAAATCTGATGTAATATTATAATGCATATTTGGCTTGCTGTCCGGGGGGAGGGCTCCTGAGCTCAGAATTCGGCCCGACCCCAGAGTACTCCCCCTAACCTTAGAGGATCATAGGTATTATGAGCGGACCCCGCCGAATGTGGGGTGAAGGAGTGGTGGAGGGATGCTGAGAAAGAAGTCATGAGACAGGAGGTAAGGAAAGGCTTTATTTATACTGGCTTCTTCTTGTGCTGATTGGATGATTACCTGAACATGCTCCTCCCGAACTTTGTTACATAAAACTTCATCTAAATGCGCAAATAAAAGTAAATAAAAGCAAATAAAAGTAAATAAAAGCAAACAAAAGCAAATAAAAATAAATAAGAGAAAATAAATAAGAATAAATATTGTGGAGTATAAGGAATAAGAGAAATGGGTAATGAAAATTCGAAAAGAGAGGAAGAACGAGTTGATTTCACTAAGGGCTCATATACAGCCATGGATAAAATAATGGGAACCTGGTATCATGCTTATGTGCCGTTTTTAATTAAACGATATGGGTTTAATGGAGGTTTAAGTGTGTCACATTTGACTCAAACCACAGTAAACTGGGCTACTCATCTTGTCAAAAAGAAAGACAAAGAGCAGTACAAAAAATGTGGTGAAATCATAGTAAAATGGTTAGAAGAGGCAACACGCAGACAACAAAAACAAGTCTGTCGTGCCATCGCACCATTTACTCTGATAAAGAAAGACAGGATGCATCTAGAAAGCATTACAAAATCTTAAAAATGATTGTTCTGACATAGCTAATGATTCTTCTGCTTTCTTTGGTCAATTTATGAGAATGATGGTGGAAGACGGGAATTATCCGGCTCGCCGCCCACCTGCTCTCAATCCTGCTCAAGACGGAGCTGCTGCAGGCGGACCACAAGCCAGCGCACCATTTGAAGTACAGGCCAGCGCACCCTCTGGAGCACAAGCCAGCGCATCAGCTGATCCACCGCCCAGCTATACTTCAACAGAAGGAAAAGAAGAGGCAGCAGCGTCGACAACACGCTCTGAGACAGCATGTGAGGAAAGGGGACGAAGGAGATGCAACAGGGAATTGGAAGAACTGCTGAGCACAAACCTGAAAGACTTAACTCTGCAACCACGAAAAAAGGTGACAAGAAAACACAGCCAAAGTTTGCCCAGAGCGAGTAAGCGATATCGGGAGCCACACCCGTATCCGCGAAATCTACGCAGTAGACACCAGGCTGATGATTCAGAGACTGAAGTAAAAAGTGAAAGTGATGATGACGACGAAAGTTCCCCAAGTATTCGGGCACCAATGCTTGAAGTGGCGGGACCCGAAGGAGCAGTTCTGGTAATGAGACCATGGACACAAGAGGATCTGAAGCAGGCTTCAGCACATCTGCCAAACATTGAAACAGGTGGTGAAAAACTGGGTGCTGAGTTGGCTGTTTTCTGCAAAGAATTCAGGCCAACTCTTAATGAACTGTGGCGACTGATGGTTATGAAATATGGACCAGTGCAAATGGCTAAACTATCAGACAAGTGGCCGACCGAAGATTTACGCCTGAAACACATCGACTATGAAAATCCAGCCAACGCCAACTACAGAGATCAGGTCGGAGAAATAATCAAAACTTTAAAGACAGTTTTTTCCACGCACATTGGACATTCACAAAGTTCGTCAGTGCACCAGGAAAAAGATGAAAATACAGAAGCGTATTTCCTGCGACTGAAAGAGTGCTTTCATCGACATGGTGGTATGGATAAGAGAAAACCGCCAACAGATCCAGATGCGGGACCTTTGGGGTCTGATCCATACGATGACTATTTGAGAACTTTGTTCATGGATGGACTGAATAAAGAAATTTCAAGGGCGATTCAGAAATCCTGTGTTGGATGGCAACTGGCTTCCTCAGCAGAGATCAGGCGGCATGCGAGACATCATGAGGAAATGATAAAGACGCAACAAGCAAACAAGACCACGAAGCAAGAAAAAGATCTTTCTCTCGCTCTGATAGCATTGCACATGAGTGGCAATAACTCTAATCCACACCGCTACAACCAGAGAGGTGATGGAGGAAGAGGCAGAGGACGTGGTCGTGGCAGAGGTAGACATTTTGCACAAAACCAACAACGTCAAGATCAAAACGCTTGTTTCATTTGTGGACAGAAAGGACATTGGCGTGACACTTGTCCGCAAGCAGCCTACAAAGCAAACCAGGCGGATTGAGAGAGGGAGGGTGAGAGCAACGGGTGTCCTGCTTCTCCATCAGATAAGTATCAGTTTCCTTTCATTTCTGACTTTGCCCTTCACAATGAAAACGAGCTTGCAAATGTTTTCTATAAGGCTCACAAATCTTTACCTCTGATAGAAGTAAACATTCAAGACAAGACATTGTTATTTTTAATTGACACAGGTGCCACATTTTCCATAATAAAAGAAACAGAATTGACGCAGCCAGTTTCACTGTCTGGAAAAACGACTTTTTCCAGAAGTGCAACAGGTCACGTAGTCCAAGAATCATTCTCAACGCCGCTTGAGTGTTCAATTGACGAGAAAAAATTTGAGCATTGTTTTCTGATTACTCAGACATGTCCAGTTAATCTGATGGGTCGAGATTTACTTTGTAAACTGGGTATTTCTGTTCACTGTACTACTGAAGGGATTTCTGCTGACATGAGAATGATGTATGATGCTGCAGGGGAACCCCCACTGTTTGTGTATGAATGGCAAGTTTCTAACACATGTCTGACCACAAAGGCTCATGACAGAGTGTTGCCGTCTTCTGAATTTATGAATGATGCAGATTTACATTGTACTTCACATGTCAGCACAAACCTTGATGATAATGATGAATATGCGCAGCGTTGGTTTAATGTTGATGTTGAAGATGTAAAGACAGATTATCTTTATTGGACAAATCACTGGTGTGTTTTGAGTGTGAAACTGACTGATAAACAGTCATCGACAGATATGAGACCGGTCCGCCTGTTGCTTTCGGGGTTTGTGCACTTTCCGTCAAATCCGTTCAGGACCAGAGAAGAAGATTCCGCACGGGATCCGACACTTCTGACACCACTTGTAATAGCAATTTTCAGAGGTTAACAAAAACAGCATCAAAAGGTCAAGAAACTTTCAAGAGGCAAAATTGTAATAAAGAGAAAAGGTTTATTTTCTGAGGACTCTTTTCCAGACCGCAGCTACCCAGCCTGGAAAACAGAAGACCTCAATTATCCCACAAAACACAAAATTATTTTCCTTAAACCCATACACAAAAGAAATATATTGAAATATCTTTTATAGTGTCAAAAATATATGTGGCATATATTCCAAATACATTGAAATATAATTAAATTGTTGTTCACTTATATTTATCATTTTGAAATATATTCTCAAATATAACAAAAATATATGATGTTAAGTGTGCAATATATTTACATTTATAACGTAATGTAAAATATATGACAAAACATATGGTCATAAAATGTTTAGCTTGCTAAAGAAGGGTCGAAAATGTATTTTGATCATAGTAATTCCTCTACCTTTTCCCCTATACACAACAGTAGGCTACCATATTTCACTACTGTATTATGACACACAGCTATAATAAATACTGTACTTACATTTAAATGACTGCAATGTAAAATGACAGATAGTTGCTTTCCTAGGACTATTAGGCCATATTAAGTGGCACGTACCTAACACTACATGCAATTATTAGATTTATTGTTGTTTTATTGACATATTTCCTGAAGTCATTTAAATATTGAAAATATGCACAATATTTATGATGCAAGTATAACAGTGACACTCTAACAGTGAAGTACACTTAAACAATAGATAGAACTCAGTGTCTAACACTGCACACACACTATTAAACAACTGTATTCAATTCTGAAAATATATTTCAAATGAAACCATTTACAAAAGTTAAAACATATGAACATATATGTTGTTAGTAAATATATTGACATACAATTATATTCACATATTTAACTAAAATATATTAAAATTAAATATTTATAAATAAATAAAAATATTTACATATATTTAGAATATATTTATTTCGTTTATGGGAGACACGGCTGCACTGAATAAAGGAGTATGTTAAAACAAACGAAGTTTGAAATCTGAGGGTGGATAAGTGATTTATGAATATTCAAAACACATAGGCTACAAGTTCATATGATCACTTGTTTAACAAATAACATGTAGGCTATAGTGACACACACACACACACACACACACACACACAACACACACACACACACACACACACACACGTTGGTGCAACAGCATTAAGAGGACTCTCCATAGGCGTAATGGTTTTTATACCACACAAACTGTATATTCTATCCCCCTACACTGCCCCTGTCCCTAAACCTACCCATCACAGGAGACATGCTGCATTTTTAATGTTTTTTATGTTTTTTAAGCCATTTGATTTGTGAGGACTTTTGACATGTCCTCATAAACCACCCATAAGTTGTAATACCAGTGTAATACAAATTTGTGTCCTCATAAATCACATAAACCAACCCACCCCCCCACACACACACACACAAAAGCCCCTTTCACACAGAGATTCCGGAAAATACACGGATAATGTGACCCGGCATTTGTCCCGGGATTGTTTGATTTCGGTTCATTCACACTGCCAGTGATTTGCCGGGATCTGTGAGTGCGTTCACACACAACCCGTTAATGTCCCGGAAAGCCGCGTGACGTCAGGATGAGACGTGTAACGTACGCGTCGAAAACATGTGCACGCGCGCACCGTTCCACAGAGCTGGCGAACGATCGCAGCTTCAGCGCGGATAGTGAGGAGCTCCTGTCTCTGCTTCATTCCAGTTTGCAGACATTTTTTCGTTCTTTCTTTGTTGATGACGAACACAAACTTTCTTCTAAGAGCAACAGAGTCGCGCGATGGCACATGCGTCATCACTATTACACACCCCTTACGGCATTGGTTCTGGCTTTTGTTCACACAGCGCGCGTTCCGGGTCTGAACACGGCAATGTTACTAGGTCCTCAACCCGGGATCGATCCCGGCATCAATCCCGGGTCGTGTTTGCGTTCACACAGAAGGCACTCTGGCAATTTGCCGGCAATTTGCTGGGTTCAAAGTGCTGTGTGAAAGGGGCTACACACACACACACACACACACACACACACACACACACACACACACACACACACACACACACACACACACACACACAAACCGAAAATTGTAGGCTATACAAATTCACATTTGTGTACCATCGACGAATGTTATACATTTTTAAAGATTTTAGTTTTTCTTACACGACACACGCTCCAATAGCCTAAGTCAAAAGGCGTGGTGAGATTTGAATGCATCTCTGGGCATCAAGAGCTTCTCGGTGGAAAAACGTCTGTATCTGATGAAGCCTCGAATAAAACAGGCTTTTGGATTACATTTAGGCCTACATTTAATCATTTAGCAGACGCTTTTATCCAAAGCAGTGGCAGGATTTTTTCATAGGGTTAGGGTGGCCAGGCAAGGGCAGCAAACAGTCTGTGGTGGCACATAAATCTTAATTATTTTAACATAAAAAGTTGTTTAAATAATGTAGGTTATTAGACTGTTTTAGTGCCTTCCTACACAACAGAATGCAGTTTGTTCAATTGTAATTGAGATAGTAGTGAATTAGGAATCATGGAACGCAGTTTTTAAGTTGGACTGCAAGTCTGTATTGTAGTGGAAAATTTAATATTGGCTGATCAATGAACATTGCATTGAAAATGCCATATGATCTCTGTATTCCTGAATACGAGAACAGAGAGCCTCTTGTGTTTCTGTTGTAATGTTAATACAGCTAGGGTGTGTGTGAGACACTCAGCAGGTGGTTGGGCAGCGACAACTCTGACTTCAGAGGTGAGAAGACCCCCTGGTCTTAGGGCTAGTCATAAAGTTCTTTGAAAAGAATAGTATAAGACTGCTGGCAACCATAGACATAATATAATACATAGACGCCCTATTGGCCGCTTTGGAACGTTGCTGCGATACGTCAACGGGTCCGCCATTTTGCGGAGGGCAAGACTGCACTGTAAACGAGGGTGAGCTGCGTTTTTTTTCTGGATAAAAACAAAAACTGTTTTTATATTTATCAACCGATTTCAGTGGTTTGTATGTGGTGTACAAAAAGTTCCATCTCTAGTTATTTAAAATCTCAATAGTTACACTTGTAAAATATTTGTTTTAATAAAGAATGGTCAAAGCTCAGACTTGTCATGTATCTGGCTTTTTATTCTTGGATAAGAATGATGAAGACCCCCATACTGAGATATAATTTAAGTTTTCTTATTGTGGAAAAAGCATTTTCTGTGATTTACCAGATTTGAGCAATAACAAAGATAACTGATGGATCCATGCTAATACATATGTTATGGTACAACTAACATTTGTGAGAAGTAGTAAATAGTTTAGTCAATAACATAAACAAATAGTATACAGCAAATAAAATAGTAATGAATAGTATAATTATATAATATCATACAATAATACAATCACAAAAATATTGATAATAGCATATGGTTTATTAATAATACTATAATAATAGCAATAGAATAAGAAATATCAATTACAGAATATACACAATAAAAAATAAGTTAAATAGTGACTTATATTTAATATTTAACTCTTTTTGTTAAATTTCAGTTGTATTGATCAGTAATAGCAGAAGTAGCTTCAGTCAAACATACAGCAGGATACAACGTTAAAAAAGCCTAAATATAAAGTTATGAAACTTCACTTTGCCCTCAGCCAAAACGATTTTCCAGGGAACCATTTATAGATTAATGAGACCAAAGATCGCCCGTTAGATATACACAAGACGAATAATATCTCATGTTTAATCACTAGACTAGAGACATCCGAGCCGGCGGCACACTTCAGCACTGGCCGAGGTAAGGCTGTCACATGCGGGGTTAATGATCGCCGAGCGCCCGGTGATCGCATCTTACAACTCCGAAACCGTCAGATCAAATTTTTAAATAGGCGCTATCTTTATAAACAAACCACATATTTAAGCTTTAAACAACTACATTGTCGACTGAAAAACTATTAAAACTACATTTTGTGACACAATAACAGTAGTATTTTTTAATTTATCCTCTGAACGTTACTATTACTAATTAAATAATGACCAAATACAACCAAAAACAAACGTTCAGTCTTGCCTGTGAAAGATAATTCCTCGAAAGCTTTTTCAATCGTGTGGCGACTTGTACAGCCCCAAGCAGCTCCTTGTCTCACTCCGCCTGCAGCTGGACTGTATGGTTGGATGGGAACTATCCTTGCAAGAATAAATCTTTTAAAATACAATTTGGAATCTTGATGTCTCTTAACGTGATGCTTTTTGTTTAATTATTGATTTTGCCACATCAGTGTTCTTGTCGAAGGGCAGTGTGAAATAAAACCACTTCCTGTGATGGGTTAACACTACTGTAGATACACTACTAGTCATTCTAAAGATCACAACTCATCTGTGAAGACGTACTGTCTGCAGTGCCGCTGCTAGCCATTTTGGTGCCCAAAGCATAATTACTTTATGATGCCCCCCCCCCCCCCCCCACACACAAAAAAATTCATTTAGGATTTTCATTTAGGGGGGCTAAGCCCCCAATGAGGGTATGGTTTATAAAAAAAAAATTAAAAGTAACACTTTAGTTTAGGGTCTAATGCTTACTAGTTTCATTACCCATGAATAACCATGGCATGGTTTTATAATCACTGTGGTCCCGAATTTGAGGCAGGTCAGCTAGGGGGGTTCGGGGTTTCCACGAGAAAATTTTGGATTTCTCTGAACTACAAATGTGCATTTTAAGATGTTGTGAAGGCAAAAAAAATCGATAACAACAGCTTTAAAACCATGTCAGTGGGCAGCTGATTATTTTTCTCTCCTCATCAGCATCACACTCTTTTTCTCTTTGTTTTTATCTTGCCCTGTCTCTTCCCCTCCTAAAGTTGGCTTTTTTAATTTACTAAAGGCTACAATTTGTATTTTATTCTCAATATGTACACATTCATTATTAATCCTGTGCCTAACATGATGAAATGAAAACGGCTTTGTCTCTTGTCCCCTCACAATGACAGTAGTCTAAACTATTACACTAGGCTACATGTTACATAGGCCTTTTTTCAGTTCAAAATGGCGAAATTAGACAAAACTATATTAGTTTGCCTAATTATTTTTTGTCATTCGTTTAACATTTATGACCTAAAAAAACTGTAAAATATATAAAGTTAAGTTTAGCTACTTACATCTTATCTCGCATTTGACCGTACACTGAAGTGTCGAGTTGCACTGTTAAAATTCGCGCTCAGCGTCTGTGAACATAAAGCCCGCCTACTTTGATTTGATTGGTCATCTCAAATATTCTGACATTGACGAGCAGTGACAGACCAATGAGGCTCAGCTGAACACACACACACACCCTGTCCTCTGTTTCTGACGTGCTCTGCTCTCTGCTCGGCGCCGCTGCGGATTGAAGATGAAGAACGCGCTGAATCTGATTATAAAAAGAAGTTTGATGATTGATTTTTCATTAGGCAATTTTTGGTGCCCCCTCAGCACTTGGTGCCCTACGCACAGCGCGTGATGCGCGTGGTGGGAGCGGCGGCACTGACTGTCTGACACAGCAAATAATGGATTCAGAGAACATTTATCAAAATTTTGAATGCAGAGATATTGAGGACACAACTGGACCTCCAGCACAGAGTAACGACCAGGATAAAGGAAACGATGAAAAGCGCAGTAAGCAGAAAATTACATTAAAGCAGAGATGATGTCGCAGATGATGTTGATATTTTAAATTGTACGTCACATACAATTTAAACTATATTTTTTTTATTAAAACAATGTCAATGTTCCTGCTTTGATGTATTAATTACAGTTACTTTTTCAATATCTTTGATCATCTTTAGACATTTTACCGTATAGCAATGTTTGTCTTTTAAAAGAATATGAAAGCACTATAAGACAAAGGTAGATTGCCTAAAAAAATCCAGCTTGTTTTTTTAATGTGATGTTTTTAATATACTTTAACGAGTTCGTTTGCCCATAGAATCTTTAAGATATTAGGTTAAACTTATTTGGCTTGCTGTCCACTGGAGAGGGGCTCGATGAAGCAGCTTCAACTCGAGCTCTGATATACCCCCCAGTGGCTAAATGTAGGACCTGGTAATTAAAGGGCAAGGTACCTGAGATGAAAGTGGGGTTTGGGGAGGTGGAGGGATACTGGGACAGCTGATACTGGAACAGCTGATGCCAGGGAGAGGTAAGCGGCTGCTTATATAGGCTGTAGGCTGTTGATTGAAAGATTATATTGGCTCGCTCCTCCCTAACTTACGTTTAGGAACTTCATTTAAGACAAACCATGTGCCAATGCATAAGTCGACAGCATTGCTGAGTATTTTCTCTTTAAAACTGCAGTGAACCAAAGACAGTCTCAAAAACACGGTGTGAAATCATAGACAGTCAAAGAAATGGACACAGCGGCCCCATAGACCATAGAGAAAAGTGAAGTAAATTAGAAGCACTCACTTCCTGATTGCCAACGTACTGCGCAGTCTCAAACTAAGCTTGATGACGTAGATGTGACGTAAGCAACCTGTCTGACAGTGGTACGTCTTCTACTAGCTGTGCCAAGAGAAATCTGAATTCCTCAAAACGTTGTTATTTATTTGTTTGTTTGTTTGTTTGTTTGTTTGTTTGTTTGTTTGTTTGTTTGTTTGTTTGTTTAACAGGGACAGTGTATGGCATTCAGCCATACCACAATTAGTTACAAGCTAAATTTCATCTGTAGTCCCTGTGCAGGAAAGGAAAACATACAATTAACAATCCAACAAACACATATAAATATACCATAAAACATCATCACACAAATCACCTCTCAGACAACAAGTTTCACATGATCAATGGGTACATGATTGTATAGATTTTAACCATAATTTTACTTTATATTTAAAACAAGTGAATGTACTAATGTCTCTAATCTCTTTTGGGACTAAATTCCAGTGCTTAGAGTCTCTGATAGAGAAGGCTGATCTGCCAAACTCAGTACGTCTGCGGTGTACGGCACAGTGACCTCTACTGGACGCCCTAGTTGTTCTCCGGCTATCTGAGAGCAATATTATAAACTCCTCTAATGGGGGTGCAGCCAAATTATTAAATATCGTGTACACTAAACAAACATTAGCAAAACACATACAATTTTCAAAAGTCAAAAGTTTATGTTTTTGAATGATATTGCAGTAGTGATAACCTGATGGCTTTTTATCCAATACTTTAAGAGTTTGTTTATATAGCATTTGTAATGGAGCAAGTATTGTTTTTCCTGTTTGTGACCAACTTGTAATACAATGTAAAATGTGAGACAATCATTGAATACATATACAATTTGGCAGCATCTAGAGGTAACTGATTATGAATGTGTCTAAAATGTCTTAAATAAAATTGAACAGTATTACAAACCTGCTTTATATGTTTAATTTTTCAGTAAGCAGAAATACTTTAAAGAATTTATGTCACAGATGGTGTTGTTAATGGTGTTGATGTTTGAGGAAATGAGAACAAAAATATATTTAAATATTATATTATATTATATATAAAATATATTTTCTAAGAACAATATGTCAGTGTTTCTGCTTTTATATTTAATGTACTCAATAAACAAAAGCCACCGCACACCTGCAGATGATAGGTGCGTAGGAAAACGACCAAAAGAGAGGGTCGGTCGACAATCTGCCTGATGAAGGTCGTGAGACCGAAACGTTGTGGATAAAGTTTTTTTAAATGCAAGCTTTTGATAGTGTGCGGGAGTTTCTCATGTGCATATTGAATGTACTAACATGGATTATTTTGAAACCATCTTATTTGGACTTTTTTGTATATCAGTGTTTGTCTTATAAAAGGATACTGTAACCGCTACAGTATTATCTAAATACAAGGCTAGAGTACATACAAAAGTTGATTTAAACGTAATTTTAATAATATGAAGGGTGTGGAAGTAAAATAATGTCAATGACATTTAGTCTAGACGGACTGGCGTTTTGGGCGTCAGTACACCGCTAGTCACACAACAGCAACATCAACTGCAGACTACATGCTTGTGTTCGTGCTGCAGAAGCCATTAAGAAGCTGATGAAGACATTTCATATTTTGTACCAGGCCATTTATACTTACCCATCAACATGGACAAGTCCAAAATCATGATCTTTCAGAAAAAAACTGCGCCTTAACGACAAGAAATACAAATTTACACTTGGGGGAACAATTCTTAAAAGTCACCTATTATAATTATTTGGGTCTGACAATCTCAGATTCTGGAAATTTGACACTACATACAAGATCTGACTGTTAAATGTGGGGCCCATTACAGTGTAAAGAAAATTTAACCCCCCCCCCCCCCCCCCACCTCTAACTCATAAACTGTGGCTGAAATCTTTGGCAGCATCAGCAAACCCATCCTCCTATATGGCTGTAAAATCTGGGGCCCCAAATTTAAATAAATTATGAATCCTGGGACAAAAACCCCATTGTAATTTTCCACCTTGAGTTCTGCAAGAACATCCTGGGAACCCACAGAAACGCTCCAAGTCTGGGTTGCCGGGCAGAATTAGGCAGATTCCCTCTCCTATCTGAGATCCAGAAGAGTTTCAGTGAAGTTCTGGTTTCATCTCTCAGACGCTCCCAAGAGAGCTACCATCACTGCGCTCTCAGACACAGGGCAGGACACCCTGAGAGCGACCCCATGATACATTAGTAGAAAAATAAAACTTAACTCATCAATTCAATTCAGACATCAAAAGTAAAAGATATAGGGATAATAATAATATAGGGAAAATAGGGAAAATACATACACGAATATATACACAATTGGCAGATAAAAGTCACATAATTAGTTGTTTATATTGTTCAATAAAGGTCTTTATTAAAAAAAAAAAGTAGATGAAGCTATTGAGCCTATATACATCTCAATTCTCCAGCTGCAGTCATCTTTGTTGTAAACCAGTTCAAACCAAGCGCTCTTTGATGAATGTGATGATTACGTAACTGCAGATCATCTGTCCATCATCGTATAAATTCCACCCTGGCAATTTGATTGGCCCGACCATTTCTGAACTGATCATAATTACTCCTCAATGGATCGAGTCCAGGGCTGCGTTCCAGTCCACTTTTAGACACGCACTTGCGAACTTCCCTTAGCACTTCCCCTCGGGGGAATCCCTGCCGCCATTTTGAAGTGCGTTCCACTTCGTGAAGTGGACGAGGGAAGTTTATATGGACAGACACTCGTTCCCTCGATTTAGACCGAGGGAGCGAGTCTACTTCATATGTACACTTCAGGCACCATATGTCCCACAATGCAGTACGATTGTGACGTCAAAACAGATCTCGTCTAATCACAACCACAACAAACAACTCTATGATATATTAATTATATGTTGTTAATGTAAAACAACCCAAACACACCTATATACATTTGGATGCTGCACTAAACAAATTCTTAAAGTGAACATTGTTTTAAATAATAAATCAACTCCATAGCTGATTCCAAGTGATCAAGGGCTTAGGACATTCCAGTTCAGCCCATTGCAGTTTCCGCCAGAAGTGGGCACTCGTGCATCGTAAGCAATGACGTACATCCGAGTGAACGAGACGGAGGGAAGTTAGCGAGTGAAGGGCATGTCAATTTTGGACTGGAACGCAGCCAAGACCGAACTTCCCGACCAAAAAATGTTGTGGGCGGGGTTCCTGCTGGCATCTAGGCTAGCAATAATGTGTAATGGCTCGAAAGTCAGTAGTTCTTGTGTTTCTCTTTTTTTTTTTGTTCTTGTTGTTTTTCTTTCCTTCAATGATTCTTCTTATTAACATTAGGTGTCACACTAATGGCCAATCATCACTTAATTATCTCATTAACTTCAACACTGCTTCAGTGTTAATTTTTAACACCCTGTAGTTGAACCTATATGTACACAAAGAGTGTCAATTTAACACTCTCCCTTGTGAAGGCCTCCTTCCCTTTAATCCCTGTACTGATAAAATGTTGTTGGGATAATTACGATTCACGTGGCTATGCTGTTTTATGCAAATGAGCGGCCATATCGTATTAAAGGTTTTCTGTTAGAACGGTGTCGTGTTAGCGGCCCCTAAGTTTTAATAACTAATGAACGTTGCAACGGACGTGAATAAATCTAAACTAAGGTCTTGTCCACACGGACACGGGTATTTTTATAACCGTGACATTTCTCACGCCAGGGTGAGTATTTTCTGACACGCCGGTTGCAGTGTTGTCGTGTAGACAGTAAAACCGAGTTTTTGTGCCGCTGACGGCTTCTGATTGGCCAACGTGGCTTTACGGTTAGGGTTATATCGCCACCTGCTGGTGTTGCATGCTCTTGACAGCGCTTGATAACGTGTTTTTGCGTTTCCATGTGGACGGAGGTTTTTCTTTAAATGCAGGAGGAAAAACTCCGGTTATAAAAATACCCGTGTCCGTGTGGACAAGGCCTAACTTTAGCTGGACAATAACTTTATTCTAGAGCTGCTGTAAAGCCAAAACAATATCTGTTACTTTAATTTCCTACTGTAAAGCTGCTTTGAAACAGTCCATATTGTTAAAAGCGCCATATAAATGAAGGTGACTTGACTTGACTATATTTCTAATATATGAATTGGTTGTTAAATTATATTTGTGTGTTTTGTCTCTGTTTGTCAGGAGGAAGCAGGTGTTTGGTGTGGATGACAGTGTGTCTCGGGCTCATCTGTGTTCTTCTGCTGGTCTTCATCACACTGTACATCACCGTCACAGCAGAGAGAGACCTGTTAAAGAGTTACAAGAACACAGTTGAAGAGTTCAACCACACTATTGTCGTGGAAATTTTAATACTGGCTGATTAATGAATATTGCTGAATACAGGAATACATTAAGGAAAATGAACATGAGTTAGGAATACAAAACGGAGAGCCTTTTTGCGTCCCTGGTGGTATATTTGTGATGTTAGCCTGTTCTGTGAATGCGTGGGGGACAGGACACAGAAGAATGCAGGGGGTCATTGGAGTGACCTTTTGTCTCCTCGGAAGGCAGGAGACAATTTGGTTTGTCCTGGGGGGTAGAGGCCGGCCCAACTGGGGAGTGGTCTTACGCAAAGAAGTGTATAAATGCTTTGTATTTTGTGAGATAATCAGGTTCTCCTTCCCAAAGCCAGCTGGCCTGTGGCTCTGGAAAGGGTCCTCAAATAAATAAACCTTTTCATCTTTAAAGCAATTTTGCCTAATGAGAGTTTGTTATACCCATCGATGCTGTTTTCATTAATCCCTAAAAAATGCTAATACAGCTTGGTGTCAGAAGTGTCGATCCTGTGCGGAACTCTCTTCTCTGGTCCTGAGCGGATTTGACGGAAAGTGCACACTCCGGACAGCAACAGGCGGACCGGTCTCATACCTCGATGGCTTGAGATAGATCTCAACAGGTTAAGAGAGAGAGAGCCAATATCCGCATTTCAGGACCAGAGGAAGAACTCCCACACGGACCAAAAGAATCCGTGGCGATTACAGAAAAAGCATCTTTGGGTAAGAAACTGCAAATTGTTTTATTGATGTTAAAAGTAAAGTGAGCAGAGACTGTTGGATAAGAAAAGAAAGAATTTGTATGTAGGGGAAGATATTAGGGAAATGTGAGTTTTTCCACACAGTGAGTTGTTGAATCGAAGTAAACTGAAAAGAATCAGAATGTAGGGGAAGAAGGCAGGAACACTAGACTAGTGTTGGATTGAAGAAGGAAAAGAAAGTAGTGAGAGTTGAAATGTAATAGAAAAGCTATATGTAAGGAAAATGTCTGATAGAGTTTTTGGAACTATTAATGAATGCCTGTTAAATCAAACGAAGTTGAAATAATATGAAAATGAGTTTCATTGAATATGATTAAACAGTGATATGAAAAGTTTTATCAAGTAAAACGGGAGAAGTCTATACTTTAATGATATTTTAATGATAAGATAATGATTGAAATAATGATAATGTTGAGTTGAATCTGCAGACTTATCATTTGATAGAAGAATAAGCTTTCAAAACCAGTGTTAATGAAATGCTACATTTCTTTATATTGTATGAAGAATAACTGAATAGTCCTGATAAATAATAGTGAGACAAAAGTTGTAAACAGCTAAAACGCTCACTTAAAAAAGATTTGCAAAGTATGCTTTTTTGGAAAAGTTTGATTCTGATCGGGAAGCTAAACAATAGATTAATGCTACTATGATTTGAATACTGTGATTGGATCAGGTCTTTATGATCAAAGGAAGACAGAGAACTGCTTATCAACTCTGTGTTACATTCCTGGAGTGGGGAATTTAGAATTTTATTCTTTTTATTCCAGTTAGACCTAGTTTACGGGAACTGAGACTACAATAGCGATTCTCTGTATTCTTTTACAATTGAATTTGCAACCGAGACTGTATTGCTGTTTGCTTAACACCTTGGAGCACGGGAGGACCTCTCAGTCAGGAAGGAACGCAGGGTAATTTAGTCATAAATGATGACCCCTAACCTCACAGATAGTAAGCAAACACAGTGAAACAAATGGTGAAGAGCCTCTGATCTTTTACGGGTAGGCAATTACCCTCAGGAGAAACACAGAGATAATTTAGCCACAAACAAAGAATTTTCGACCTCACAGAGCTAAGGGGACAATAAAACCCAGAGGGGAGGGAGAATTTGGCTTAGGAGGATAAGATTATTGTTCTAACTTCACAGGGGAAGACAGTAAAAACACCCCGAAGGGGGGTCAGAAGGACCACTATATTATGTTGTTTTAACTTCACAGGCCCAGGGTCATAAAACGCCCACTGTTAAATTGAATTCCTAGTCTGTTAGATCGGGTTGCAATAGGGCTGAAAAAAGACGAATAAGGAATGAGTTGTAAATACTGTTAAAAGTATTTCTAATTGCAGATTGGTAAACTCTCAGATCATTTTATTTTTATAAAGATATAAAATACCATAAACAGAAACAGTGTTAAGGGATTAACAACTAGACGTAAAAGGGTTTAAAGCTTGTTATTGTTAAATTAATTGTTAAATTAGAAGTTGATATGTTGATTTTAGAAAATTAAGCTGTGATTTTGGCTGAAGCAATTTGAATATCTCAATCTTGTGTGTTGGGACTGACGCTTGTATTAAAAATACATGCAATTATGGAAAAGATGTCTTAAGTTAGGCTAGAATTAAAAATAGTAGATAAAAGTCTGAAGTTTAGAAGTTTATGAGAATGCAAGAGTACCAGGTCCTGAAAAACTCAAATCTCTCTCTCATTATAATGTTAAAAATAAATCATTGCCATACAGAGGGCAATTAGTATTTGAATGTTGTAAATGTAAAACTGAATGACTTGAAAGAAGTCTTTAAAATAATGACCAGTAACTTTTTGTCTCATTGTTCAGTCTCCACCTATTCAGAAATCGACGGCTCTAGACTGCAGATATTGATGTACTGAATGTACAATTATGATCCAAATTGTCTAACTGTTGTTGTTGTGTTAGGACATCCCATCTGGCTGTAAGGATTCTTGAATGTGTTCTGACCCACACCCAAGAAAAGTTTGTATACAATATTGGCAAATTTTAGAAGAATCTCTTTGATAATTCTGCCCAATTGGATGTGATCAGTGTGCTGGGTGCCAGTCCAACGACGGGGTACGATCTTCTGATGGTCATAGGCGGACGATCCCAGCCAGGGCGGTACCACCACTGAGCACCTGCCTCACCAGGTTGTGGAGGTGTTTTCTGTGCAAGGAGAGTGGACAAAATGTCACTCTGGACCGGGGGCATTAGAGAGGTCCACTCTCAAATATACTTTAGAATGAACTCATCCCCAAAATGGCTTAATTATCATAAGAGATGAAGGAAGTGAAGTTATTTTGTCTCTTCACCATGTGGGTTGAACACATCTTGAACAAAATAATAGTCGATTGTAGAATGGGATTGGGTGTGACACATAGAGAATCTCTTCAGGCAATGGAGTGTTTCAAATGCATTAACATACAGACCGCAGCTGCTGACATTAGCTGCCTTAAGGATAAGGACTTTTCTGTTAAAATGCAGTATCAGGCTATCGGGACAGGGACATGGTGGTGGCTTGAAAATGAGAACAACTCAAAGTCTGAATAACAATGATCAAAGGTTAATGTAACGAATGTAAATTTTGTATAAATTACAGTCTAAAGATGAGAGAGAATGGTGAGTCGCAGGGATGGTATTGTGTGTTTTCTGTTTTTCATTCAGACAAAGAAGCTGAGAATCTATTGAGTAACGAATAGAAAACCAAAACAGCTGACTTTTCTAAAATCAAATGAATAATGAACAAACATGTTTTGAAACTATAGTTAAGAGGCCATAGAAAATAATTAGATGGATGTTAATGGGTTATTCTGAAGAAATATGAGCAGTTCATATTTAGATGTGTTTGATGGTTTTTGAGTTAATCTGTTCATAAAGCTTTATCTATTAGTCATTCATTTTCGTCATTTGTGACGTACAGTAGATTTGAATTACTTTCTGGATTGATGGAAACAATACAGAGAATTTTGTGATAAAAAAGTTGAAAAGTTATAGATGGCTGATAGATAAATAAACAAATTCGTAGACTTGATTATTAATCGTAGGTTTGATATTGTTTTGAAACATTAAAGTGACATATTGGCTAAGATATCGAACTATCAAGGGAGCCATTAACATTTTGATTATTATGAACAAAGGAAAAATTATGACTGACACTGACAAGTCTGTACAGCATGACCTGACGTGACAGAAACAATTGATGAACTTGGGCGTCGTTGTGTTAATTTTGATGCACAAATTGGATTTATGCATTAAAAAAAGGGGGGAGAGAACAATGGCAAAATATGTTTTGCAGGGGGCAAAAATGCCCTAATAAGATTTTGACTGTTCAATTTGTTAGTTCTCCTTAGTGGAAAACTCTGCTATTTTCCATATAGCTGCAGAAAAGCCACGTAAAGGAGCATAGGAAGCCACATGTGACTACAATGTGCTTCACAATCGCATTAACCATAAAGATGTTTTCCTCACAACAGGATTCAGTAAGAATTTCATCTGAAATTTGCACTTTTATCATGCTTCTTAACAGAGACATTTGGGGTGGGAAGAGTTTGAGCCAGATCAAACCTCATACTCACATTCTGAAGCTGGCTCCCTGTTTGATTCAGGACTAAATTTACAACACAATTGTAATAAAACCCACTCTCTGTTTTGGGGCATGATAAATTCACACATAGCCACAAGTTGAATTGAGATCTCCACACACAATCAAATCTGCACCCACCTGATTCTGCCTCACAAAAAGATAATACATACAATTTTGTTCTATTTTTATTTTTTTATTTTATTTTACTTTTATTGTTTGTTTTGTTTTTCTTTGAATTTATTTTATCACTTACGTTATCGTTTGCCTCACCAAGTTAAATTCCTGAAACTTATTTGATTTCTGCAATAATGTTTTGGGGACATTAATTTAATTGAATTTATGTGTTTGGTTACACTGGATGGTTTGCTGATACTTTTATAGTGATGCAATTTATTTAAATGTTTCCAGAAACAATGTAAGAGCTTGTAAGATCTTTTATTCTACCATGACCATATTTTGAAGTACATCAATTCATATCAAACCTCTGCAATGAAGAATGCCGTATGCTTTTGTTGGCTGTTGTGTTATGCTCTTAAATTTCAGAATCAATGCCAAGTTCATATCCAGTGAATGTCTCGGAAAGAGACAGCCCCAAGATTACTGTCTGACTCGTTTGTTCGAAGGTCAAGTGCCTGTTCTTGTGGAAGTGTGAAATGTGTGATGGACGTTTTGAATAACTCTGAACGGTGTAATAGCATTTGTCGCTATTGTAACAAGCCTGGACGAAACCACTGGAGATAACATCTACACAACAGAAAGCATGCCTTTATGGACTGTGCCAATTTTGGACTTCATGCATGTTGCCACCGATACCAAGGGCGGATTTGTAGGATTGAGAATAAGCAAAGAGATTTGAAATGAGGGATTTTCTTAAATTGTTTTTATTTTTATTTTATTTCAATTATTATTTTTCTGTAACTTATGTCTGAAGATGACTGAGGGTCTGAACTTATGTCAGGAATGCGGGACCAGTGCGTACCCATTTAGCCCGATCTCAGGCAGAGTGAAGTATTATTTTATTTATTTATTTTATTTTTATTTTAAAATGTTGTATTGTTTTCAAAATATTCTTTCCAAAATTCAAGCAGAGTGATCAGGCATACGGAAATCAGACATTGGGGATGGACGTGGGTTAATGTTGATGTGTTATTGTGATGGTATTGTTACTTAAAATTTGCTGTATTGATTTTTTTTATTATTTTGATTTGATGATCTGAATTATAAAAAAAGGGGGAAACTGTCGTGGAAATTTTAATACTGGCTGATTAATGAATATTGCTGAATACAGGAATACATTAAGGAAAATGAACATGAGTTAGGAATACAAAACGGAGAGCCTTTTTGCGTCCCTGGTGGTATATTTGTGATGTTAGCCTGTTCTGTGAATGCGTGGGGGACAGGACACAGAAGAATGCAGGGGTCATTGGAGTGACCTTTTGTCTCCTCGGAAGGCAGGAGACAATTTGGTTTGTCCTGGGGGGTAGAGGCCGGCCCAACTGGGGAGTGGTCTTACGCAAAGAAGTGTATAAATGCTTTGTATTTTGTGAGATAATCAGGTTCTCCTTCCCAAAGCCAGCTGGCCTGTGGCTCTGGAAAGGGTCCTCAAATAAATAAACCTTTTCATCTTTAAAGCAATTTTGCCTAATGAGAGTTTGTTATACCCATCGATGCTGTTTTCATTAATCCCTAAAAAATGCTAATACACTATCATCAGCTTACAGGACAAGAACACTGATCTAATGACTGAAAAAGACCAACTGAAGAACAACTTCAGCTCTTTGAGTCAGAAGAAACTGGAGCTGGAGACCAGAGTCAATGATCTCAGTGCTGAGAAAAGTCAATTACAGAAAAGTTTTGACTCTTTGAGTCAGAAGAAACTGGAGCTGGAGACCAGAGTCAATGGTCTCAGTGCTGAGAAAAGTCAATTACAGAAAAGTTTTGACTCTTTGCGTCAGAAGAAACTGGAACTGGACACTGAACTAATGAAGTTATCTACACAAGGTTTGCACAGCATAATCCCCAGTGTCAAATTAACACTCCTCAGTGTACATATGTGTCCACACTACAGTGTTAAAATTAACACTGAAGCAGTGTTGAAGTTAATGAGATAATTCGCCTTTGGCTAAGCCACACCCTATAAAGTAGATTGACCAATCACAGCACAGCAAAGAACGAGCTCCCACAGAGGTCCGACACTTTTTCACAGAGTTCCATTGACTTTAACACAGGCGCCTCATATTTTTGGTCTCGACAGGCTATTACCGTCGTAGTTTTATCAAAAATATGGTTAAACGTTGTGCCTGGGGCATTTGTAACACAGATACGCGTTTCCCAGAGAGGTTGGAGGGGGGTGTCCGTTTTTTTCCTTCCCAAAACCTAAGTCAAATCCTGACAAGTGTCGTCTTTGGATTAAACTGTGTGGACGTCCTCACAGTCAGCTAAACCCCTCAACAAGCTCACTTGTGTGCTCTAAAGTAAATTTTGCTTTTAACCTTACTGTGAAATTATACTAGTTAGACAGTTTTATGCTGTTGTGTTATGATTTCGGTTTTCTACCCTAATTAATGAAGAATCAAGGTGCTAGCAAGCAAGCTTAGCGATAGTTTAGTTATCACGCAAGTCAGGATTGTATGTTTTGAGTAGCGGCTGGATGTTAGCTAACTTTGTTATTCAAGATACAAA
Organism: Chrosomus eos; assembly: GCA_036326025.1. NCBI lineage: Eukaryota > Metazoa > Chordata > Actinopteri > Cypriniformes > Leuciscidae > Chrosomus > Chrosomus eos. The sequence goes on along the minus strand of JAZAVI010000577.1, from coordinate 96,779 downwards.
CACCTAACGTTAATGTTAGACACGCTGTGGTATTTTTGAAGTTGACTAACGTTACCGCCACCGTGTTGCCACAGTCCAACATTATTGTTTAAATCAGGGGTTTTCAAATTTGGTGAGTGTGAGCCTCCCCTTACACTAGGTTAGGACAGCCTATTTTACTTGTCCTCAAGTAAAGTGGAACACATTGTACTAGTTATAAAGATGTCATTAAGGTTTTTTACACTGTCAAATGCTTTAACAACAGTGTCATTAATATTTCCCCTTACCTCAAGTAAAGTGGAACACGTTGGACTAGTTATAAAGATTGAGGACAAGTAAAATATTCATGACACAGTTATAATGGTGTCATGACGGCCAAAGTCAAAACCAACCACATATGACAGGGTAATGTAATGTTAATGCAAAGCTAAATAACTTTGATAATTAGACCTGTTATGACATATTTGTGACAGGTTGACAGGTTATGATTTCTTGGTTAATGTCAAGTTGTCATAACAAAGACATTTTAAACAATGGAAACTTTGCATTAAAAGTGTCATAATTTACCCAATGACACTTAATGACAACAGTCATAAACATTCATAACGACTCCTTCATGTTCATGACAGGTGTTATGTCATGTTTATGACAGTGTCATGTCAGTCTTATGCACACCCCTTCAAATAAAGTGTTACCATTTAGGGTTGTAATTGAAGACATTTTATTTCCACAACTTTTTTAAATTGCATTCATAAACTATTCTTTGCAACAGCAAATCATTTGCAACTTCATGCAAGCCTAATAAAGGCTACTTTTAAAATCACTGAACATCAGTATGTAATGCAATGAGTAGCAATGATTCGCCGATGTTATGGGGTTTGCCTGTCTTCGCTATACGTGACACGATAAGATGCTTCTGTCGCCTTGATGTTAATAGTGCCGCCAAACGATTGTATTATGCTTTTTTGTGACTGCAAATCATCACGCTTCCTTTTAAAAAACTCAACTGGCTTGTTCACTAAATTTGTGTGCTTAGTTTCAATGTGACGCTGAAGTTTGCATGGTCTCATGCTATCATTTGCTAGAACCTCCTTGCAGAACACACACTGTGGAAGAGGTGCAGCCTCGGACCCCGACAAGGTGAAACATAACTGAGTACTTAGGATCATATTTCCTAAGTTTTTTGATGGGTCAAGTATCGCTGATATTAATATAGCTACTGATGTCTCCATGAAAATGATTTCCCAAAAATGTTTAAACATTTATTAAACTTAAAAAAATATAATACCTTTTAATTTAAGTTAACTTAAAACAATCCTTACTTAAACCCATAATAAATGTCATATTTACCTGTAGGCTACCTTTCCTGTCTAACAGTTATGAAATATACAGAAATTGAATAAGGTTAAAACAGTCCGCACTGCATAAATTAAATGAAATATAGATTAATCCTGATTAAAGCTACAAGTGTTCTTTAGTCAAGAGCAGGGAGTAATTTCCTATATTCCCTTTGCTCTTTGGTTAACTTTGCGGACAGAGAGAATGAGTGCCACTGTCACTTTAAAATCTGCCGCATCTCATTCTCTCACTAGTCACTACTACTATTTAAGATTTTATTTAACTCATTTAAGACTGTTCTTGTGAGGATACTCGACAAAACAGACATTTTGGCATAAATATGTGGGTAATTGTTCGTTCAAGCGCAAAAGAGAACTCGATACTGGCGCGTGTCTTTCTGTGCGTCATGCGTGCGTGCAACCCGGGTGCGTGTGTGTCTGTGTGTGTCAGGAGGACATTCACTGACAGCCCGATCTCTTTTGTCTTGTCGTGAATGAATGGTTTAGATGACCATATACAAAAAGCATGATCATACAAAAATGTATCGCATGCGTTGCCGGAATACTTTAAACCCTGTGTCGTGGAAATTCTTTTATCAACACCTTAAACAACAGTTGAAGAACAAATGAAGATCTCGAAAGTTATAAAGTATTAGTATTTATTTCTTGCAAGAAAGGCAGTTCACACACAGACAGCGTCTGACATGAGAAGGGCAAATGTCTCCTCAGTTTACAGAGTTTATATACCCAAAAGATCACCCTCCTAGATGTACCCCCTCCTCTTCTTATTTTTGGATTAAGGCCCCTGAGTTCTCAGTTCCCCTTATTTTCTAACACCCCTTATCTATGCATCTCCACAGTCAACACATGTCACTTAAGAAACAACACCTAACCAAACATGTCTCGCTCTTAATACACTCAACGTTATCTATTGCTTAGAAAGACAGAATATTCTGTCCTTTTGCACTGTCCTATTGACCTCTTTGCAAAGCGGACACTATTGAACTATTTGCAAAGAAGATGATGCATCTTGCAACTTCACAAACCACACAAGCAGATATATGTTTCAAGAGATACATTCAAAAGAAAATTTCCATTACACCTGCGATATTAATAGAGCTGCATTCGTTATTTTTTCGTCGCGTGACGCGCCTCCCCTGTGGCTCTTTGGCGCCCCCCAGGGGAGGCGCGCCTCACCTATTGAAAACCGCTGGTTTAAATTTATTTTTAAAAATTACCAAATTTGAAAGGTGAGACTTTATTTAATATGTCTAATATCAAAATTAACCGAAAAGTAACCTGGTCTGCCCTGTCCTTCAGCGTGTTGTCACCGGATTTCCACCAACTGTGGAACGGCTGCGGATCCGCTCCGCTGCGTGTCGGACCCGTGCTCCGCCGTCCTTCAAAACCTACCAGATCCGGATTTGTTGCGGAACAGCTACGGCCATGACTGACAGCTGAAGTCACGAGGACACACGATATCTCCCTAATTTACGTATGGTGATGATGTTTCTAAACCGAACCACAAAACCAGCTAGTTTGTTTCCATCCAGAGGAGTAGAGGGGAAACAGCTCTGTGCTGACTTGCTTATCTCCTTTTTTTGTGGAAATGATTGTAATTCTACCATATAAGTACAATATTTATAATTATATAATCAACTTATAAAATACTAAATGTTTTTTTTTGGTTCCTTTTTGATTGTATTGGGAAAGTAGTAGGCTGTGTAAATAAAGTTAACTATTGTTCTTGTTGGAAAAAGGATAAGGTATATAAATAAAATCTCTGTTTTCAAGGCGTAGTGCAGGGAAATACGGTCCGCCGTAAGCACGGAGTATATTATTTTGAAAATTACCGGATGTTTTATTTTGTTTCTGTGCTTGACTTCCTGCGGCGCTCTCCGGCATCCGGCAAAAATAGAAACTCTGCGTATCTGCTCCGGAGGGCTGCGGTTGCCGGAGCTGGGACGGAGTCGGAACGCAGCCGTTCCGCAGTCAGTGAAAATACACACATTGACTTTAATGGAAACCTATTGACTCCGCCGCAGTTCCGGAGCGGATCTGCAGCCGTTCCGCAGTTGGTGGAAATTGGGGCTCAGTCTCCTCTCTGCTCCGCGATGTATTTTTCACTGCGTGAGAACATGATGTGTGTGTGAGAACGCCGTAGCTTGACGGACATAGCGACAGTAACTAAGGGGGGCGGGGCTTAGTCAAAGGTAAATTAAGTGATTCATTAAGTGATGATTGAGCATTATTGAAGATGCCTTATGTTAATAAGCTGAATCATTGAAGGAAAGAGAACTACTGACTTTGAGCCATTACACATTATTGCACGTATTATGACCAGGTTGACTTTTTTCTGTCATACATCTACACACAGCCGTATTTAGATTTACAGAAGTTTAGATGGTGATGTTTTATGGAATGTTTTGTTTCAAGTCATCATTATGGTGATCAGTGTCATATGCGTCGATTTCAGTGGGGACGGTGTTTCCACTTTTGGAAACATTGAGGCATGGATGTACCTAATACAAATAAAACATCTCAAGTTAACTAGCAGCTCATTCATTAAGTTCGCTCTTAAATAAGAGATCTAGCGCTAATTTGTTTTGTTTTTGACCTCAAGCTGAGCGCTCGTGTCCGCTGCTATCAGTGTCATGTATACAGTGTTCTCTTGTAGCTCTCGCAGTCTTCACTCTGACACACACTTCAATCTATCGCCGTTGTGGAGACTCTCTATTCATTCCGGTGAAATCACAAAATAAAATGCACACAAAAAAAGTTTGTACCCAGCACTTTTGAAAATGCACTTCCAAATGCGTCTCTGTCCCCACCACATTTCAAATCAAACTGACGCCCGTGATCAGTGTTTGCTTTAGTTGGGCTCTTGGCCCTTTACTGTTTCACTTTAGTTTTTATCTGGCTGCTCCAACTCTGTGTTCATAAAGCACGTTTGTTGTGACAAGAGAAACATGACCTGGGCTGTGTTTCCTGAAAGCATCGTAAGCCTATTTGATCATACAGACTATTTATTGCAATTGTTCTACGGTCAAGGTAAGCTTAAAAGATTTTTATGGAAACCGTGCCCAGGTGATGATGGTTATGTGTCGATGATGAAATTACAAGACTGTGGTGTCCTGAATGATTCACTGATCTCACCCAACATTATCTCCTTAAAGCAACAACTGCTAGTTCACTTTTACAGTGTTGCTGCTGTTTTGTATGGATTCGTGTCTGTAGCTTTAGAGGCGAAACAATTTGCTCGTTTTCTAAAGGATCCCAAATCATTCTCTGTTCATTCTGTAACTCTCAGTGACACTTTTCTGAGCAGCTCGTGTCTGATCTCTTCTCAGTACAAACACTGACTGTCACTGAGTGAACGACAGATCTCTCTCTCTCTCAATAGTTGTTATTCGATCTGCGTCATCAATGTTCGCGGCGGCCATTTTGTTGACATAGAAACCACGGCAACTGTCAGTCTGTCAATTGACAAGCGAGGCAGCGTCGGTATTATCCATGGTATTATCGCTGTATTTTTTTTTTAAACAGCGCGATGGTGTGTTGTGTAATACACTGCTGTTCTAACAACAGCAATAAGAACCCCGGAGTTAGTTTTTATGCGATACCGACTGTCAGAAAACGTGAAGGGAGTGAGACAGAGGAGTTGAGCCAGCGCAGGAGAGAGACTTGTGGCTAGCTAGGATAAACAGACTAATCTGCCAACTCCCCACAGCAATGTCTGTTCCCATCATTTTAACACAGGTAACATTATTGGGGACATTTAACATTTAATTTTGAATTTAACAATACTATTATAACATGTTCCTGTTATCTCTGTGAAGCTGCTTTGAAACTATTTGTATTGTAAAAAGCGCTATATAAATAAAGGTGACTTGACTTGACTATTGATAAATGCCTCATTGACACTAGGTAGGGAATTAGTGCTTGTGTGATACTGTGTTATTTTGTTACAACGATCCTAGTAAAAGTTAGTCTGGAGCCCTGTGAAGTGTAACGTTATGCGGATACTGTATGAACGAGATAGTTAACGTTATAAATATCCGGATAAGTTACGGCTGGCAATAAGGACGGATCTTTAAGGCTATTGGGTCTATTTGATATGGGTCCACAAAAATCAAGCTTATCTTCTCTTGATACCGACGAGATGAAGCCATTAGGCTACTGCTCACCTCAACTCAAATCTGCGTGCGGCTAGGGGCAGGACAGATGTCATGTCAACAATATGGCCGCGGTTACCTACTTCCGGTGTTTGCGAATAAGGCCTATAGTGCTAGTTTAGAGTCAGACACAATCAAACCACCGATACAGTGTTGATGAGGACACTACTGGAATAAAACACTTCACATGCTCAGTAACGCATGCAAACGCTTCAATAACTTCATTATTTTCCTATAAAATGCTGAGGAAACAAATGTCAGATTGTTACTTTAATATTACTTTATGACCCAGGATTCACGCTGAACCTGGAAATGTTAGGGCATTTTTAAATGGTAATTTCTAGACCAAGAAAATGGAATTAAATAAGTCTTTAAAAATATGTACATGATTGTACTGGTATGTGTATCAAACGTGTTTACTTCCAATGTACATGTTTGTCTTTTTCTTGTCTAAGATGCATTGATATTTTAAAAATCCTATAAAGGCATTTTTAAAAAAAATTGGTGAAAAAAAAAAAACTTGCTAATTTCTTAATATATTTTCATAACAGGTCTCTCTACAGACCCCTGCTACAACTATGCTGTGTTGGACGATCCATGGAGATCCATCAATAATACAGATGCTTCAGTCAGAAAGTGTGACCAGTCTGTCTCCTGGAGCGGCTGGTATCGTCTCTTCATTAACAGTGTGAGCGCTCATATCCCAGACACGTGTGTTGCTCAGTCCAGATGTGGCACTGATTACTCACTGTGGATCCGTGGTGGACACCCAACAGTAACAGATGGAGTCGTCACTCGAGATCTCTGCAGTCAAAAGGACAATTTCTGCTGCTATTACGGGTCTTATCCCATTAAAGTCAAAGCCTGTCCAGACAATTATTATGTCTATGAGCTGGTCAGTCCAATGGGCTGCAATGTAACATACTGTGCAGGTAATAATATTCACATGAGCTCTTTCTACACATGATATTTCTGTTTCTGTTCATGAATCATTATTCATCCAAACTTTCAGACACTGGCAGCATTAACACCAGCCCTACAGCTGTCACACCGGTGACCATCTCACCTGGTAATGTAACACACTGTGTCTCTATTGGCTCTTTTCTGAATGTTTTCTAATGGCTACAGATCTGCTATGGTAAACTTGAACATGGATTTTAACATGAATATTTGCCTCAAAAGTCATGGAAATATTTCGGTAGAGATATGAAACCTGTAGATTGTTCTCAGGTGTGTCTGTCATTCACTGTACAGTTCTGAATATACCACACTTCATAGTCAGAAACAGTCTTTAATCATTCGTCTCTCATTCATCTCTCATTCATCCATCATTAATCCCTCATTCATCCCTCATTCATCTATCATTCATCCCTCATTCATCTCTCATTAATCTATCATTCATCCCTCATTCATCTCTCATTAATCTTTCATTCATCTCTCATTCATCCCTCATTCATCTCTCATTCATCCCTCATTCATCTCTTTCATCCCTCATTCATCCCTCATTCATCTCTCATTCATCTCTCATTCATCTCTCACTCATCACTCATTCATCTCTCATTCATCCCTCATTCATCTCTCATTCATCTCTCATTCATCCCTCATTCATCTCTCATTCATCTCTCTTTCATCTCTCATTCATCTCTCATTCATCCCTCATTCATCTCTCATTCATCTCTCATTCATCTCTCATTCATCTCTCATTCATCCCTCACTCATCACTCATTCATCTCTCATTCATCTCTCTTTCATCTCTCATTCATCTCTCATTCATCCCTCATTCATCTCTCATTCACTCTCTTTCATCTCTCATTCATCTCTCATTCATCCCTCATTCATCCCTCATTCATCTCTCATTCATCTCTCTTTCATCCCTCATTCATCCCTCATTCATCTCTCATTCATCCCTCATTCATCCCCTATTCATCTCTCATTCATCTCTTTTTCCTCATTCATCCCTCATCATTCTCATCTCCTCATTCATCTCTCATTTCCTCATCTCCCTCATTCATCTCTCCATTTCATTCCCTCATTCATCCTCATTCATCTCTCATTCATCCTCATCATCCCTCATTCATCCCTCATTCATCTCTCATTCATCTCTCATTCATCCCTCATCCTCATCTCTCTCATTCATCTCTTCATTCATTCACCCTCATTCATCTCTCATTCATCTCTCATTCATCCCTCATTCATCTCTCATTCATCTCTCTTTCATCCTCATTCATCCCTCATTCATCTCTCTTTTCATCTCTCATTCATCTCTCATTCATCTCTCATTCATCTCTCCTCATCACTCATCCACCCCCTCATTCATCCTCATCATCCTCATTCATCCTCACATCTCTCACATCTCTCTATTCATCCCTCATTCATCCCTCATTCATCTCTCATTCATCCTCATTCATCTCTCATTCACCTCATTACATCCCTCATTCATCTCTCATTCATCCCTCATTCATCTCTCATTTCATCCCTCATTCATCTCTCTTCATCTCTCATTCATCCCTCATTCATCTCCTTTCATCCTCTCATTCATCCTCATTCATCCTCATCATCTCATCATCTCTCACTCATCCTCATTCATCTCTCATTCATCTCTTTCACTCACCTCATTCATCTCTCATTCATCTCTCTATTCATCTCTCATTTCATCTCTCATCATCCATCCTCTCTATCACTCTCATTCTCATCACTCTTCATCTCATTCATCTCTCATTCATCCTCATCACTATCATTCATCTCATCTCTCATTCATCTCTCATTCATCTCATCATTCATCTCTCATTCATCCTCATTCATCTCTCCCTCATTCATCTCTCATTCATCTCTCATTCATCCTCATATCATCTCATCCTCTCATTCATCTCATCCTCATTCATCCTCATTCATCCTCTCACTTCATCCCTCATTCATCTCATCATCCTCATTCATCTCTCATTCATACTCTCATTCATCCCTCATTCATCCTCATTCATCTCATTCTCTCTCATTCATCTCTCTCATTCATCTCTCATTCATATCATCCCACTCCATTCATCTATCTCCTCATTTCATCCTCATTCATCCCTCATTCATCCTCATTCATCCCTCATTCATCCTCATTCATCTCTCTTTCATCCCCTCATTCATCCCTCATTCATCTCTCATTCATCCTCATTCATCCTCATCTCATTCATCTCTCATTCATCTCATTCATCCTCATTCATCCTCATTCATCTCTCATCATTCATCCCTCATTCATCTCTCATTCTCCTCATCTCCATCATCCTCATTCATCTCTCATTCATCTCTCATTCATCCTCATTCATCTCTCATCCTCATCATCCCTCATATCATCTCTCATTCATCTCCATTCATCACTCTCATTCATCCTCTTCATTCATATCTCTCATTCATCCTCATTCATCTCATTCATCCTCATTCATCTCTCTTTCATCTCTCATTCATCTCTCATTCATCCCTCATTCATCTCTCATTCATCCTCATCTCTATTCATCTCCTTCATCCTCATTCATCCTCATTCATCCCCTCATTCATCTCTCATTCATCCTCATCATCATCTTCATCCTCTCATTCATCTCTCATTCATCCTCACTCATTCACCTATCATTCTCTCATCTATCTCTCATCATCTCTCATCTCATCATCTCATCACCTCCTCATTCATCCCTCATTCATCCTCATTCATCCTCATTCATCTCTCATTCATCTCTCATTCATCTCTCATTCATCCCTCATTCATCTCTCATTCATCCTCTATTCATCCTCATCATCTCATCACTCATCTCCATTCATCTCTCATTCATCCTCATTCATCTCCCTCTTCATCTCTCATTCACTCACTTCATCTCATTCATCTCTTCATCTCATTCATCCTCACTATTCATCATCTCTCATTCTCATCCTCATCACTCATCATCCTCATCATCTCATTCATCTCTCATTCATCTCATCACTCTCATTCATCCTCATTCATCCCATCCACCCCTTATCCTTCATCTCTCATCATCTCTCATTATCATCTCTCTCATTCACTCTATCATTCATCATCCTCATTCATTCATCATCTATTCATCCTCATCATCCTCACATCATATACATCCCTCATTTCATCTCTCATTCATCCTCTTATTTCATCTCTCATTCATCCTCTCATTCTCATCACATCATTCATCCCTCATTCATTTTTTCATCTCTCATTCATCCTCATTCATACTCATTCATCATCTTCATTTCATTCCCTATTCATCTCTCATTCATCTCTCTATTCATTCCTACTATATCATTCTCTCATTCTATCCTCTTCACTTCATCATCTCTATTCATCTCTCACTCATCATCATCATCATTCATCCTTCATCATTCATCCCTCATTCATCCCTCATTCATCTCCATTCATCTCTCATTCATCCTCTTATCTTCACTCTCTCATTCATCTCATCATATTCATCCCTCACATACTCATACCTCATTCATCTCTCATTCATCCCATTCATCCTCATTCATCTCTCATTCATCCCTCATTCATCTCATTCATTCATCATCCTTCATACTCTCATCCCTCATTCATCTCTCATTCATCCCTCATTCATCTCTCATTCATCCCTCATTCATCCCTCCATTCATCTCTCATTCATCTCTTCTCTTTCATCCCTCACCCATCCCTATTCATCTCTCATCATCCCCATCTCCTCATTCATCTCTATTATTCCATTCATCCCTCATTCATCTCTCATTTCATCTCTCCTCATTCATCTCATCTCTATTTCATCCCTCATTTCATCCCTCATCATCTCTCATCATCTCTCATTCACCCTCTCCCTTCATTCATCATTCATCATCTCTCATTAATCCGCTCCGTACGGATGACGCATGAGTGTGACATCTTTCTACTTTTATTTTAACCTAGAATATTTACACACAAATTCAGGGTGATTTACAAATATGTGGCAATTTGCAAATGCAAGAAATTTAGAATAAAAAAAAAAAATGACAAGAAACGTTTTGAATTTGGAAATAAAATTTTGTGAATATCAATTTGGTTATTGGCATTTGGGAATTGGATTTTTTTTTATTTATAGAGACTATAACTTTGTACTGGTGTTTTCATAATATAGAATTTAATTATAAATTAAAGATATTATAAATATATGTATAATACAGTATAATGTGTTAGACTGTGACTCTATGAAACTTTTCAAGTGTTTCTCTCTCTACAGACCCCTGCTACAACTACGCTGTTTTGGACGATCCATGGAGATCCATCAATAATATAAATGCTTCAGTCAGAAAGTGTGACAGGTCTGTCTCCTGGAGCGGCTGGTATCGTCTCTTCATTAACAGCGTGAGCGCTCAGATCCCAGACACGTGTGTTGCGAGGTCCAGCTGTGGCACTAATTACCCACTGTGGATCCGTGGTGGACACCCAACAGTAACAGATGGAGTCGTCACTCGAGATGTCTGCGGTCACTTTGGGAGATACTGCTGCTTTATCGGGTCTTATCCCATTAAAGTCAAAGCCTGTCCAGACAATTATTATGTCTATGAGCTGGTCAGTCCAACTCGCTGTGATTCAGCATACTGTGCAGGTAATTATATTCACAGGAGCTCTTTCTGCACATTCATGATATTTGTGTCTCCGTGTCTTTCTTTAAAAATGAAGAATGTGTCTGTGTTCTGATTGTTTTGGGAATATCTGCATTGTTTGCTATGGCAATGACGTTGCGTTGATTGTTATACGCTGTAAGGGGTTTACAGTCAAAGACCCAGAACCAGATATGAAGAATGAAGACCCGGAGTCAGAATTATAAAAAATTAAAGAAAAGTTTTACTGAAGATAGTTTGCAGTTTCATCAGCAGAAGTCAGCTTCAATACTCACACAGGAGTTCGTAGGCCGCCTCCCTTACAGTTACAAAGATCACAGCAGTTATACCATTTTCAAGGTCTAAGCTACGTCATTGCTTACAGGTTGAATGGTTCTCATTGGCTAAGAAATAGATAAACACAGTAATTTTCCACACGTATACAGACAGACGGAAGCATATCTCCATCGATTATGCATCTGACACATTCGGACCCACGTCATGACCTTCCAGGTCGCAGATTTGGGTTGTTGAGCGCCAGCATGTCTCGAACAACAATTCACTCAATCTCCAATAATGCCAGTGGTTCTGTAACCAAGAAGACTAACACACACACCAACACACAGCTTTTCCAAGGTTGGATTTGGCCAGGCTCAAACTATAAACATGAGAGTCATCTCAAAACATCAAGATAATGTGTTCTTTCTCTTAACTTTAGTCTAACTGGAAAGTAAGGCTTTAACAAAGAAATGGTCCCTTAAACTATTGGCTTCAATGACCCCTGTATGTTTTAACACATTGAAGACCATTCTCAAACACAAAACAAGTCCCTATTTCATTTTTGGAAGCTGGGATAAATAAGCAAGCACTGTTACTGCATTCAGATATCAAATCAAATACAGACATTCAAAAATACATGAAAAGAACATTTCAGTAATCACACTGGCAACTTAGGCTACGTTCACACTTCAGGCTGAAACGACCCAATTCCGATTTTTTTGCCCCTATGCGACCTGTATCCGATCTTTTCATGACAGTCTGAACGACACAGATCCGATCTTTTCAAATGCGACCCAGGCCACTTGGGTATGTGGTCCAAATCCGATACGCATCCGATCTTTTGAAATGCGACCTCAATCTGAACGGCCAGGTCGCATGTATCCGACCCGCACGCCGTTGATATGCGACAAACGTCATAATTCTGCGTTGAAGTAGGCAGGAATGAGAAGATAAACAAGTTAGCTATAGTACGATAGCACCGATAGCACGCACCTGTCAATACACTCCAACGCGTTGCACTGTTATGGTCCGCCGCAGACGTGTCTCTTCCCGTGAGTTAATCGAAGGCGCTCAAACGCTCTCCTCCTTCTTAATTTTCTTCTTAAAACGAAAAGATTGTAATTGTGCTGGCTCTGTTGGGAAAATAACTTTAATATTGCTAAACGAGCTCCACTGTTGACATTCATGTTTAGGTACTTCCGCAAACAGCAAGTGACGTCGTTGACCGTTGAGTACTCTTCTGCGCATGCGGGTCACTTCTGGGTCATTTCACGTTCACACAGGAGATCACTAAAGGTCGCATTTAATTGGAAATGTGAACGGCCTTGCAAAAAAATCGGATTTTTTCAAAAAATCGGAATTGAGCATTAAGCCCTGCAGTGTGAACGTAGCCTTATATAACAAAGTAAAATCTCACAAGCCTAGAGAAATCATTCAACTCATTGAATATCTAGAAAGAAAAATATTGACAAATATCTTGATAATAATTACTCATCATTACATATACATTGAAGCAGCAGTGGATTCCATTCCACCCCCTTCAACGCGAAATAGCCAATGTCACTTTCTGCTCGTCCAGTGGTAACAACTGGGCAGTGACTCTCAGCATGTTTCCTATAACAATGTCTGACGTTTACATTTTACGTGGCGTGAGAGTCACATAAACCACACGAAATCTGATCACAGCAGTCAGACTGAAACGGATTTCCAGAAATGTGATTTGAATAGGTTTTCAAAGCTAAATGCATTTCATTTTTTTTTTTTTTGCTGTTTACATTAGCTAATTCTGTTCGAATTTCAATTGGGTATGCACACAAATCAGATTTGGACTGACAGTCTGAACGTAGCCTTGCCAGTGGGCAAAAGATGTGGAAAAGACATTAAATTGAGGTCAAACATCGACATCAAAATGATGGGTTGTGCTAGCCTATGTAACTGTCTGTGTGTTACATAAAAGAAAGTTTATATATAATATTTTCTGGCTAGTTTACTTTTGTTTTTTTTTTATTTTATATAATACACAACTTTCACCCAAACGAAACAATTAAAAACAAGTTTTTACCGGGTAGCCTAAATTTTCTATAAATATTTTTGAGTCTTCCTTTTCTTTTATTTGCCTACTACTAGACATGTTTATTCTGTGCATTTTGGACACTTTATGTGTGAATAAATAATATTTAAATTAGGGATGCACCGATCCACATTTTTTCACTTCCGATCCGATCCCGATACCTGAATTTGGATATCGGCCGATACGATACTATTCCGATACCAGAGCTGTGTTTGCTTTAATACTATTATTATCATTATTGTTGATTTTATATGATGCTGAAATAAACTCCTCTCTACAGGCAAGTATGATGTCCCAAATATCTATATATATAAACAATAGATAAACAAAAGATAGACAATTAAACAAAGATACACATTATACAGGCCTACACAGTGCTTTAATTTCAGGAAGGTCTACTAACATTACTATTCAGGTATGGTCTAAAAATAATTATAATAAAGTAATCAAAAGTAAAATAGCACTGCAAAGTTTATCATAGATAGATTTAAGAACGAGTGCATATCTAATAGTCTACTGAAGCACCATATTTTCTCCCAACTATTTCTATACGTCCATTTTAGACATAAACTGTTTAAGTGAATCTCCAAGCCAGTTATTTTGACATTTTTGTGTAGGCTACATTTGATCGTTTAGACGCGCTCGCATATGAAGCCCAAAGTATAATTTGCTTGTCTTGTTGCGGTCTGTTTCGGAGCGCGCGCCGCATTGAGAACAGCATATCTTGCGCAGATTTTTGTGCTTTTAATAGCTCTTTTTATTATTAAAAGCATCCCGCAATTTAGCAACAGTAGAGAGAGACCTCCGTCGTCACTCATTACGCAGGGCTGTCGTGTTGTGCACGCTGTGGCTCCGCGTGAGAGATCTCTCTCTAGACTGCGAATAGCAAAAATGCATCACAGACAAATGGTTTAATTAATACGGCTTTGCAAACATTGCATTTCCCTTCCGAAGGGAACTCAACAATACGTCATTGACGCTTTGGGGAAACGCCTCAGGCGTGACAGGTGTCTGAAATCACTATCAAATCACGTCAATCACATTGACCGGCGACAGCCCGTGAATCATTATTGTGAATGATTAGCGTGCGACCTGGAAGCATATAAGGGCGCCTTGCAAACATGACAAATCATCTTTTCGTCTTCAGGGACTGTCTGTTTGAAATTGCTACTCAAAGAAACGGTAGGAGAATTTATGAAATGCACAGCGAGCTGTGTGTTTCCTGCCTGGGAGAAGAGCACTCACGGGAGATTCTCGAGGGAATCCTCTGTGCGAACTGTGAGCGTTTCTCATTTTAAACGCTCCGCTCTCGTCTGACCCTCTTCTCGAGTGAAGGGGGTTCAATGCCTGGTCCAGGTCCCGCTCGTGCCGAGGCAAGGCTGCGACTTGCATAGTGGGCTCCCAGATAGATATGCAGAGCTGGGTGGAGCGCACCGCCGGCAGGCTGAATAGCTGCCATGGCGACATGCGAGAGGAGAGATCGCTCGCGGTAAATTCGACGATCGTTTTCTCCCCAGCCTGAAATTCCACCAGCTCAGGTGAGCCTTCCATTCCTTCCTGATCTTCACACTGAGATCTATAGGGCATGGAAGAGCCCATACTCTGCCTGTATTTACCGACATCAGCGGGTTAGTTTCGCTGATGTTGAGGGGATCGCAGAGCATGCATGTGTCCTTGTTTGAGTCGTTTGCACCTCTCGTGCGCCCCCTCCATGGAGGATTAGGGCGCAGAGGCGTGACTCCCGCAAGAAGAAGGATCCGAGGGAGGTTATCCAGTACAACCACACACAGTGTCGCTGATGGATAATTCCCCGGAGGGCTTCACTACTTCACAGCCCTCTCTTCTTAATCCCCAGACGTTCATTACATCAGGCCTGGGGCTGGGCCTGTGATAAAATGATTTTCTATGGCCCGCCTAGGCTTGGTAGTAGTAACGCCTCTTTCAGGCATGTATAGTGGGAACCCCAGGTTCATAATGAACTATCTGGCGAGTCTTCACTCCCCACGCCGCAGGTGAGCTGACTGGTCTTTTTTAGAGTCATTTTTGTGTGAATTAAAATTCCGAAATGTATCTCTCTACAGACCTCGTTCCCTGTATAGAGCTATGGGGTCATGTCAAAGTAATAAGGTAAGAACTTTATTGGATTATCAGGGCCCTGAAGTTCCCCATTAGGTGGCCAGAGCGATAATTATGTTAGCCTTCGGGCTGTTAGCCACCTTAGGGTAGAGTAGCTGGTCTCTCTCTTTTAGTATGTTCTACTTAGAGTGTTGACTGATGCTAGAGCTTCAGATAGATCTTATGTCCGGCCCATTGGACCGTTTGACTTCTCTGAGTATTTCGCCCCTTGAGCTCTGTTTGAGTGTTCATTAGGCTGAGCGATCATGCAGCCCTTTCTATGGAATAATACAGACTATATTCCTTGTTAGGCTGTGGCTCCTCCGAGCCCTCAGATAGATCTATGCCTGGAGGCTGGCCCTCACCAGGGCCACCTCTGTAGCTGGCCTAGGCTGTGTCAGGGATATTAGAGGCGTTCTGCTAAAATTAGCATTTCTTCCTCTGACCCTTCACTTTGTGAATGTAGGTTTCTAGCATCCCTGTATAACAGCCCTCTCCCTTGGGAGTCGTTAGGCCAAGGCCCGCCCCCTTCTCTGCATTCTGGGGTGACTAGAGTAATGCAGCGTGGTGCAGAGGATGGTTTATAAGGACATGGTAGGCCTCAACAGGCCTCCGTGGTATATATGTCTTTTTTGAGCCAGGGTTAGGCCGTCTTTCGTTTCAAAACAAGAACGAATAAGACTGGGTCTCCTGCCAGACCCTGCAGTGCAGAACTGGCCTACGGTTTTAGGCCGCCAGTATAGGCTTTGCTCACCTCGCTGAGCCACTGCTCGAGCGCTGGGTTGTAGGTGGTTGGTTTTCTCAAGCCCCACTCCCCTAGGTTGAGCACAGATGCATTTCTGTCACACCTTGAGCCGCTGGCAGGCCCGCACCCTGGTAACTTCAGGGTGAGGTGTGAGTGTTCCCCTGTGATACAGGGTAGGTCTGAGCACTTCACTCCCGGTTCTGTTTCATCCTACCTCGCACCACTATGGCTCGGGTCGAGTATGAAGTAAAGCTTTCAACTTCTTTGGTCGAAGTATGCTCCCCTGAAGCCAGAGCATTGCCCTGAGCTGACGCCCATGCTTAGATGGTAGGCCCCTCATTATCTGGGGCCTCCATTGAGGCAGAGTGGCGTACGTTGTACTCCCCTTGCTTTAAGGGTGCTAGCTCTCTTGCTGAGTACACTGCCATGGATAATGTGATTAGGCACCATGATGCTGTAGGCGCTGTGTAACAGCTTATCTGCCAACAAGGGCTGTGCCATCAGGTAGTAGGCCCCAGCAGGCCTCCTTGACTGGCAGCCCCCGTGAGGGCACTGTAGGCTAGCCTACTTCTAATCGAGGTTGGCCTTGGTGTTTCGGCAGTTGACTCACCGACAGGTAGTAGGCCTTAATCAGGCCGCCTTAGGAGGTGAGTCTCAATGTTGTAGGGACATACTTTTAGCCGCTACCAGGTAGCTAGCCGTATTAGGCCTCCTGTGTGTGGGCCCAATAGTTTAAGTTGGTGTATTATGTTCCCAACATTGTCTCTTTGTAGCAGAATGTACTTGCTATCAGCTAGTAGGCCCAACCAGGCCTCCCTGATAGGCGAGTCCCCAGCTGGCTGGCCCTGTAAGGCCGCCTCAGTGCAATCACCCAGTCTCAGTGACCAGTTGCTATCAGGTAGTAGGCCTCACCAGGCCTCCCTGAAGTAGAATACTGCGGTTATCAGGTAGAAGGCCTCACCAGGCCTCCCTGAAGGTGAGCTCCCACATTTCCTGTGGTTATCAGGTAGTAGGCCTCACAGGCCTCCTTGATGGTGAGCTCCCACATTCCCTGTGGTTATCAGGTAGTAGGCCTCACCAGACCTCCCTGAAGTTGAATTCCCACATACTATGGTTTTCAGGTAGAAGGCTTCAACAGGCCTCCCTGAAGTTGAATTCCCACATACTGCAGTTATCAGGTAGAAGGCCTCACCAGGCCTCCCTGAAGGTGAGCTCCCACCTTTCCTGTGGTTATCAGGTAGTAGGCCTCACAGGCCTCCTTGATGGTGAGCTCCCACATTCACTGTGGTTATCAGGTAGTAGGCCTCACAGGCCTCCTTGATGGTGAGCTCCCACATTTCCTGTGGTTATCAGGTAGTAGGCCTCACAGGCCTCCTTGATGGTGAGCTCCCACATTCCCTGTGGTTATCAGGTAGTAGGCCTCACCAGACCTCCCTGAAGTTGAATTCCCACATAATATGGTTTTCAGGTAGAAGGCTTCATCAGGCCTCCCTGAAGGAGAATTCCCACATACTGCGGTTATCAGGTAGAAGGCCTCGCCAGGCCTCCCTGAAGGTGAGCTCCCACATTCACTGTGGTTATCAGGTAGTAGGCCTCACAGGCCTCCTTGATGGTGAGCTCCCACATTCACTGTGGTTATCAGGTAGTAGGCCTCACCAGGCCTCCCAGAAGGAGAATTCTCACATACTGTGGCATACTGTGGTTTCCAGGTAGAAGGCCTCACCAGGCCTCCCTGAAGGAGAATTCCTACATACTGCGGTTATCAGGTAGAAGGCCTCACCAGGCCTCCCTGAAGGTGAGCTCCCACATTTCCTGTGGTTATCAGGTAGTAGGCCTCACCAGGCCTCCTTGATGGTGAGCTCCCACTCTCACTGTGGTTATCAGGCAGTAGGCCTCACCAGGCCTCCCTGAAGGAGAATTCCCACATACTGTGGTTTCCAGGTAGAAGGCTTCAACAGGCCTCCCTGAAGGAGAATTCCCACATGCTGCGGTTATCAGGTAGAAGGCCTTACCAGGCCTCCCTGAAGGTGAGCTCCCACATTTCCTGTGGTTATCAGGTAGTAGGCCTCACCAGGCCTCCTTGATGGTGAGCTCCCACTCTCACTGTGGTTATCAGGCAGTAGGCCTCACCAGGCCTCCCTGAAGGAGAATTCCCACATACTGTGGTTTCCAGGTAGAAGGCTTCAACAGGCCTCCCTGAAGGAGAATTCCCACATGCTGTGATTTTCAGGTAGTAGGCCCCTCCAGGCCTCCTTGAATGAGAACGCTCAGGTAGTGGGCCTCACCAGGCCTCCCTGAAGGTGAGTTCCCACAGGTTGTGGTTATCAGGTTGTAGGCCTCTCCAGGCCTCCCTGTGAATGGTTCCCTTATGTTGCTGGGTTTATGAAGCTAGTGGCCTCTTGCTATCAGTCTCAGCTAGCCTTAGTTGGCAGCTGCTGAAGGCGAGCTCGCGCCCTGGCTCGCTAAAGTGTTCATTCTCTGCTACTGGTTCCCTCCCGGAACCTTTCCTGCCTACAGCGTGGTTTGCCTACCAGGCGGACCTTGTGCTCCCCTCACCGAGGGTCGCTATGAGCATGCGGCCTCCTGAGTCTGGTCAGACGGTTGTAGGCCTCTCGTGAGGCCTCCCAGTTAGATCAGCCCTTAGGCCTTCACAGGCCTCCTCGGTGTTTTGAAACACAGACACTGGGTTGATCCGTGGATCGAGTAGAGAAACTCCCCTCGCTAGCAAGGGTTGGAAAGCGCTATGCTGAGTCATACTCTCCGGGATATCCCGTCTCTGATATCTGGGCCGAGTGGTTCACTGCCAGCTTCGCAGTCCCTCGGGTTGAATGCCGTTCTTAAGGCAATTGTCCAGAGGCTCTGTCTTCAGACAGATGGGAAGTGGCCAGACTAGTGTCTATGTTCTGACGCCAGGTCAGGCCGTCCTGGTGGCTTTTCGGGGTGAGTACGTTCCCCTGAATAGTGATTGGCTGGGGTTCCTTCGGGTTCCCTAGCCACATTCCCTAGAAGGGACCCCTTCTAATTGGAAGCTGTGGTTCCAGGCCCGGAGCCGGCCCAGGTGACCGTGTTTATAAGGTTTTTCCTGTGAGGCTGTAGCTTGGGCTATGACCGGAGGGAATGCTGTCACTGACAGCCCAGTGTGACCTGAGGGTGAGTGGTTCTAGCGTTTCATTTGAAGTTGCTGGTTCTGACAGTTGTCACTGCCTTTGGGCATGCACTCCCCTCAGCATGGCGGATTGGGTATTTCGTTCCGCAAAGCGTCAATGACGTATTGTTGAGTTCCCTTCGGAAGGAAACGTCTCAGGTTACGACTGTAACCTAGGTTCCCTGAGAATGGGAACGAGACAATACGTCTCCCTGCCATGCCTCGGGGCTCGCCTACCGTACAGTCCCTTCAGACGATAAGGTGATTTGTCATGTTTGCAAGGCGCCCTTATATGCTTCCAGGTCGCACGCTAATCATTCACAATAATGATTCACGGGCTGTCGCCGGTCAATGTGATTGACGTGATTTGATAGTGATTTCAGACACCTGTCACGCCTGAGGCGTTTCCCCAAAGCGTCAATGACGTATTGTCTCGTTCCCATTCTCAGGGAACCTAGGTTACAGTCGTAACCTGAGACGTTTGGTGTCTTGCTCTGCTGCGGTGTTTGTACATCTTGCAATGTGAAGTATTTCCACCATAGGATTTCCACACCGCGACATGTTGGCAGTTCAATGCATAGGTGCTATCCTGCTTGCTGGCTGCAAACTGCGGAATGGATTTTGAGCGGGGGTCTCTGTGTCTCATTGAGCCGCGACTCCGTTCAGGAAATCCATTCCACAATTTGCAGCCAGCTAGCAGACTCGCCAGCGGGAATCACTTTTGGAGTCATTTCAGTTAAAGCGCAGACATGGCTCATGGATATCGGATATCTCCGCAGGTTGGATCGGTAAAATCCGATACGTGAATTATTGCTGGTATCGGTCCCGATACCGATACTGGATCGGATCGGCCCCATCCCTAATTTAAATAAATCATATTTATTTTTGTCCATCAAAAGTGTGCTTTCACTTTAATTGAGCGTGAGCAGTGCAGCAAAAACAGACTCGACACCGAAACCTATGGAGGACCAAACCTATAAAAACTAAAAATGAATAAATAAATAAATACACGAAAAAATGTAAAAAATAAAATAAAATAAAAATCACTATTTATACTTTTATTTCCATTTTTACACTTTTACACAGAAGCGCGTCAAATTATCCACTATTAACCACATTTTATGCCATGCATTGTAGATCCGGTTACAGAAGCTAACTGCATTTTTAATGTATCTTCCAAGAACAATGTTGACAGCAACAAACTTTTCCATAAACAGGTGACGTTTCCTCTATAAATTGATTTCCTGGGGCGTTTGTAAACGTGCATGCAGGGTTCGAATTACAAAGTGGCTTTCGGGGGAGCCCTATTTTCCGATCCTCCCTGACCCCCTGACTGACTTTAACGCTTTTGGTGCATGTTCGGGCATTTAAAACAATAGGTTTGCAGACAGTAAACCATTTACTTCAAAACGCAAGCGTCAGTCAGTGTTTAGTGTTAGGGCAAACAGCTCTGTCCACGGTTCTGAATCAACCGCGCTTAGCCTACATCATGCAAATCATGATAAAAACATAATAACTCACATAACAATCACAAGTCGCAGCGGTGGTTTCTGACGCCCAAGTCTCGCTATCCTCGGTGCTGGTGCTGTCACTAGCAGCAACTTTTAGCGGCGGTAACACCGGCAAGCTAGTTGTAGCTGATGCGCTGTCATCACTCCTCTTCGTTTGTTTTGTAAATCCAAATTGAATGAGGTTTGGCTGCTTTCTTTTTGACATTCTTATTAGTATCCACAGAGTGTTCCAAAAAACGAATAAAGTATGTTTTGAACTTGAAACTAAGCTAACATTCAAATACCAACTCAGTGAGAAGTTCAAGTGGTGACGTAAACGTAGTAATTTCGGGCCGCCCCCCCAAAACAATGGTTGGGGAAACACTGAGGGTTTTAAGACTACAAACATTAGCTCATCATTTATCCAGGGGGTGGGACCCACTCACGCTACAGACCTATTACAGATCAGTGGGTGGGACTTCACTTGCAGAAACTAAAAACAAAATCCACCATCTTGTTTGGAAGCTAAGCTAACAAGCGCTGTGGAGCCTTTCTTTTACTGTCTATCCGTGGAACCAGATGTGAAGTTACGACAATGACGGAAGGAAATAAACATGATATGGAAGAAGAGGATTTTTAAAGTCTGCTTCCGATGTTCGTGGCTATATTTACGAGCTGCAATATAGCGAAGAGCCGGATTGCCGACACAAGTGATAGAACGACACGACCAGTCCGCCTGAACTCAAGCCAGCCCGGGGTCCTCGTCTGCGATTTATAATTACTCAAATAATCATCACTCAAATAATTATCATCACAAATTATCATCACTCAAATAATTACTTATATAACTAAATAATTAGTTATCTAATTAACTCTAATTAAACGCCCGCGCAACACACACACACACACAGTTTGATCGTGCCTGCGTCTCTCTCTTACTCGAAATAACTTACTCCTACAGTGTCGGTTAGTGCAGTTTGTAGCAGAGCAACCCATTTTATGTACGATATTTCAATACAAATGTTCATAAAGAATAATTTCAAGAATTTCACTCGGCGAAGCCTGTTATCAGCTGTCAAACAAAGTTAACCACGCCCTTATTCGTCATACATTTTATATCTAAATACGATCTAAACTAACGAGTTAGAAAAAAATTCACCCCCCTCACAGTTGTCAGACACTCGTAACCTATCGAAAAATACAATAAAAGTCCATGGGACCGACCTGTAAAAACATGAATTTATGCTGTGAAAATGGACATTTTAACATGGGGTCTATGGACATTTGCTCCCTTTTGGGACCGGCCCCTAGCGGATTTTCGATGTATTGCAGTTTTTCGCACTTTCGGGTAGGCTTCATTTATCAGATTAGAATGTTGCCGCTTGGTACATATTCACTGAATTATCTCACTGCAACACTGTCAATGTTTCTTTTTACTCTTTGTAGTGTGGATTTTCTTGTGGGGTTGAAAGTGTTAACAGGGTAAGATAAAAAGACACACCCACAAAATGTATTTTAACAGTAATAAACTGCAAGTTATAAAACTGGAATATACTGGCAACTCTGTTGCCAGGAGACAGAAATCAGTTGAAATCAACTGTCAATCAGTTCATAAACATATGGCAGGACTTCTACTTTTACTCTACTTCTACTCTTCTACTACACACCTCTGCCACTATATCCCCAGTGTTAAATGAACACTCTCGGTGTACATATAGGTCCAACTACAGGGTGTTAAAAATGAACACTGAAACAGTGTTGATGTTAATGAGATAATTAAGTGATTAATTAAGTGATGATGGCCATTAGTGGTGACACCTAATGTTAATGAAAAGAATCATTGAAGGAAAGAGAAACAACAAGAACAACTACTGACTAGGGCTGGGCGATATATCGCATGACTTTGGCTGCGTTTACACTTGGCATTAACATGCGACCTGTATCTGGATGTTGTCCACATACACATTGAAAAGACAAGTGTAAACGCGTTTCTGATTGGAATGTTATCCGATCATCATCAGCGTGTCCTGGTTCAGAGGTAGTCGAGGGCTGCGTTTACACTTTGCATTAACATGCGATCACCGTGATCCGATCAAGCAGATCGGATCATTAGCCAATCAGGACACGGTGCATTTACATTTGTTCATATTAAGTAGCCTCTGTATCTGGATAACCGATCGGATTTCTGTTTTTGCATAATATTTAAATTAGGTTAGTAGCCAAATTAAGATTAAAGATGATACAAATTAAGCAATGTCCCAATGTACACTACTTTCCTATGCAATCTCCAGTCTTGTATTAAATTACGTTTTTTGAATGAAGGAATATTTCAGTGTTGATAATACAAAAATAACTGGTTGATCATGTTAAACAAGTCACATCATCGACCATCGGGTAAGGTTATAGCGTGCAATGGCTATATAAACATGCTGAAACAACAAAAACATTCAACATTTAAAACATTAAAAAATAAAATAAAAAGTGTATTCCCATTATTCCAATGGTAAAACAGCGCACGCTCTTCATTAAAGGGGTGATGAACTGAGAAACGTACTCGGTTACTAACGTAACCTCGGTTCTCTCTAGAGAGGGAACGAGTACTGCGTAATAGCTTACGCTATGGGGAAAAACTCTTTCCTCGAGATATATTGAAGCCAAAAAATTATCCTTAATTTTTAATCAATGTAAAGCACTTTTGCAGCAGCAAGCAGACCTTAGGCTGCAGACTCATTGGCTGTCTTGCGGCAAAAGCAGCAGCCTATCGAGAGCAACTCTGCGTGACGTCATGACGAATGGGGGCATTTCGCGCCCATATCGTCACGTCCCGCCAGAAAGGGCGTGGTCTCGCCCTATAAATAAGCTCGATATCCTGCTATACGCTGATTTTTCATCGCCGAAGCGAACCAGAGCGTATTCCAAGCACGGCAAGATACGCAGTACTCGTTCCCTCTCTAGAGAGAACCGAGGTTACGTTAGTAACCGAGTACGTTCTCTTACGAGAGTATCTCTCGTACTGCGTAATAGCTTACGCTATGGGGAACACAGTGTAACACGCCGTGCTGATAGGGATCCAACACCACAGTCCCAGGGGCAAAGCCCGGGGCGCATATAGTGCATAATCACCATATACTCACAGAGAGTAAAGGAGGAGGGGCTGGAAGCCTTTCTCCTTATAGATAGGCCCACGGGGGGCACCATATGACCATTAAACCACACAGCCGGGGTGAAAGCATTCAGCCCGAACTGGGTGGCCCTACTGGAGCCAGTACTCATGGAGCTGCTGCATGAGTCTGAACGATGCGCAGGCCAATACTCAGTGTCCGAGCCGCACAGCGGGCAGATAGCACTGAAGTTTAAATAGCCAAAAGCTT
This sequence comes from Chrosomus eos, assembly GCA_036326025.1. Classification (NCBI taxonomy): domain Eukaryota; kingdom Metazoa; phylum Chordata; class Actinopteri; order Cypriniformes; family Leuciscidae; genus Chrosomus; species Chrosomus eos. The sequence continues at coordinate 72,486 of JAZAVI010000577.1, read as the reverse complement.
AGCTTGTAAGGCAGGCACCTCCAGGTTATAGTATTTTATAAATGTAGACGGCGAGGCCCAGCCCGCGGCCGTACAGATATCTTGCAGGGTGACCCCGCTAGACCATGCCCACGACGAGGCCACGCCTCTTGTGGAATGCGCCCTGACACCCAAGGGGCATTGCAAGCCCTTGGAAGTGTAAGCCAGCGCAATGGCATCGACTATCCATCTGGATAGGCTCTGTTTCGAAGCGGCAAGTCCCTTGGAGCGCCCGCTGAACGAAACGAAAAGCTGCTCAGTCTGTCTGAACCCAGACGAGCGGGACACATAAGCTCTCAATGCCCTAACTGGGCAAAGAAGATTCGCGTCCTTCTCCTCATTGATAACCGGAAGGGCAGACAGGGAAATCACCTGGGCCCTGAACGGTGTGTTGAGGGATTTTGGCACGTAGCCGTGCTTAGGTTTGAGTATGACCTTTGAGTCATTAGGCCCAAACTCCATACATGACGCGCTTACAGAAAGCGCCTGTAAGTCCCCTATACGCTTCACTGAAGCGAGAGCCATGAGAAACACCGCTTTGAAAGACAGGTGCTTCATGTCCGATAACTGGATCGGCTCGAATGGGGCACCCTTCATGGTCGGGACTGAAGGGGGCCTGGGAGGGTTTAGCCTCCTGGCTCCTCTTAGGAAACGCACGACAAAGTCGTTCTTCCCTAGCGACTGGCCAGACATCGGTTTCGCAAACGTTGCTATGGCCGCCACATAAACCTTGAGCGTGGATGGGGTCCTGCCCTTATCCAGCAGCTCTTGAAGGAAGGACAGTACTTCCGTAACCCCGCAGTCTACTGGCGAAAAGCCCTGGGCTTGACACCAGGCAGAGAACACTGACCATTTCGAGGAGTAGAGCCGTCTAGTAGACGGAGCTCTAGCCTGCGCGATCGTGTTCAGCACTCCCTCCGGGAGGCTAGCGGGTACCCGTTGATGGCCCATGCATGCAGGGACCACAGATCCGGGCGAGGATGCCAAATCGAGCCCTCCGCCTGAGAGAGGAGGTCTCTCCTCAACGGCACAGGCCATGGGGCAGCGCTGGTCAGCTGCATCAGGACAGGGAACCAAGCCTGGTTCGTCCAGAGCGGAGCTACGAGCAGCACTGGGCATCCGTTTTCCCTGATTCGCTCCAACACCTGGGGCAGGAGCGAGACCGGGGGAAAAGCATACAGAGGACAGCGGGGCCAGACATGGGCTAGCGCGTCCTTGTTTTTCGAGAAAAACTCCGGGCAGTGAGCGTTTTCGTGGGACGCAAACAAGTCCACCTGCGCTCTGCCGAACGTTTCCCACAGCAGCTCGACCGTCTGCGGGTGCAGCGACCATTCCCCTGCTGGTACATTGTTCCTGGACAGTCTGTCCAGTCCCACATTTAGGTGACCGGGCACATGCGCTGCTCTCAGCGAGAGCAGGCTGTGCTGAGCCCAGACCAGGAGGCGTTCTGTCAACCTGTAAAGGTTTCGAGACCTGACGCCACCCTGGCGATTTATATACGCCACTACTGACATGTTGTCCGACCGGACCAAGACGTGGTGGCCTCTTATCTGGGGACAGAAGCGCCGCAGCGCTTTGTCGACTGCTATCATCTCCAAGCAGTTTATGTGAAGGAGCTTCTCCCGCTCTGACCACAGGCCAGCTAGCGGTCTGCCCTCGAGCAGCGCTCCCCACCCCGAGGTGGAGACGTCCGTAGACACCACCTTTACACTCGAGGCGGTCCCCAGACTCACACCTGACTGGTACCAGGTGGATACCTTCCAAGGTCTCAGAGCTGAAACGCACCGCCGGCCGACCCTGAGGCGAAGTAGACCCGTGGTCCATGCCCGGGGCGGAACCCGCGCTTTCAGCCACATCTGCAGTGGGCGCATGCGAAGCAGGCCCAGCTGGAGTACAGAGGCCGCCGAGGCCATTAGGCCCAGCATTTTCTGAAACCTTCTGAGTGGGACTATAGAGCCGTGGCGGAAGGATTTCGCGACGCGCTGAATATTTAGTCCGCGCTCCGGTGACAGGCGTGCCGTCATGGATAGCGAGTCTAACACTGTTCCCAGAAAAGAAATTTTCTGGCTGGGAGACAGCGAGCTCTTCGCCCAATTGACCGTAAGGCCCAACTTCTCGAGATGCTCGAGTAATGTGGCCCTGTGTTCTATGAGCTCCGATCGCGATCGAGCTAGAACCAGCCAATCGTCCAAATAGTTCATAACTCGCATGCCCCGAAGTCTCAGGGGAGCGAGAGCCTCGTCCATGCACTTCGTGAATGTACGTGGTGCCAGGGACAGGCCGAACGGCAGGACTATGTATTGATATGCCTGGCCCTCGAATGCGAATCTCAAGAATCGCCTGTGATGGGACACTATTTGTATTTGGAAATAGGCGTCTTTCAGATCTATTGACATAAACCAGTCCCCGTGGCGCACTTGCGCGAGGATTTTCCTGGTCGTAAGCATCCTGAACTGGCGCTTCACAAGCACTCTGTTCAGCTGTCGCAGATCTAGAATGGGTCTGAAACCCCCATCTTTTTTCGGTACCAGAAAATATCTGCTGTATAAGCCCCCCTCGCTCTGAGCCTGAGATAAGGGTTCTATAGCCCCTTTGCTCAGTAGTTTCGCTATCTCGGCTCGAAGTAGATGAGATACTTCGTTTCCCACCGTAGTCTCGACTCGCGCCGTATAGCGGCGGGGACGTCGAGCAAACTGTAGCGAATAGCCTCTCTTTATAGTGTTCAGCACCCATTCTGATACCCCGGGAAGCTTTGACCCCGCGTCTGCGTGAATAGCTAGAGGTAGAATGAAAACCGGGCTCTGGCCGCGACCAAGCGGCAGCTCGAGAGCCCCGGTGTCCTGAGAACACGACGCCGTGTTTACAGCGTTCGAGGCGGGGGCGCGCTGATCACAGCGGGCAGCCTGGCCGCACTCAGCCTCTCTATGGCGGGACGCGCAGCGAGAGTGAGTGGGGCGAATCTCGTGGGATTCGGCGTGTCTGTGGGGAAATGTGGGCGCGAGACTACGGGCACATTTACTGCACTGCACACACTTTCGGCTGGAGCCGATTGGATGTGTGTTGGTTTTGTTTTTACAGAAACCAAGGGACACGCGGCGTGTAGTGTAAGCGGGCATTGAATGGGCGCATTCACTACATTGTTTGCACAATCGAACTGAGTCGATTTTATGTGTGCAAGCCCTGCACCGTGGCGGGCTGTGTTTGGGTGTGGGAATGGGCACTGGGGCGTGGGCATTCTTACAACACTCATAACACCATCGGCCGTGGCCGGGACACCAGAAAATCCACTCTTTATTGGATTTATCTGGGTAGCCGTAAAAACGGCTTTTGTGTGCAGGCAAGCGGGCTGAGACACCGGCTGCTTCGCTGCTAAATACACTGGGACAGTCACATCGCATGGAACTGAACGAGCGAGGAGTTTTGGTGGAAATCCGGCCGCAGCGGGATCTGAACACCGTCGTTTTCCTAGAGTGGCTAGGAAAGCTTCGAGGCCTCGGGCTTAAGCTCAATCCTCGGCCGGGGCCCGCGCTGAGGGGGGCGGCGTCCAGCAGAGCGAGAGCGCGGTCTCTGGTCTCGGGCCTGGCGGCGCTGTGAAGCGGCGGCGGCGGGCGGTGCATGCTGCGGCTGAGAGCTGCGAACAGGCGGCTGTTTAGGGCGACCTGAAGCGGAGCTCGAGCGCTTCGGGAGGAAGTGCTTCATGGCCTGCGAAGTCTTCTGCACCTCAGTGTATCTGTCCGCGAAATCCTTGACGGCAGATCCAAAGAGGCCCGCTGGAGAAATGTGTATCTGTCCGCGAAATCCTTGATGGCAGATCCAAAGAGGCCCGCTGGAGAAATGGGCGCGTCGAGGAATACAGAGCGCTCGGCTTCCGTCATCTCTGACAGCGTCAACCACAGATGTCTCTAGGCGACAGCGAGAGAGGCCATATTCCGCCCTATGGCCTGTGCAGCGGCTTTAGCGGCGCGTAGAGCGAGGTCCGTAGCGCTCCGCAAATCCGCCACGCAGACAGCCCCGGGTCCTTCCTCGTCCAGTTTAAGGAGAAGGTCGGCCTGGTATATCTGCAAGACAGCCATCGTGTGCAGCGCTGAGACTGCTTGTCCGGCGGCGGTGTAAGCACGCCCGTGCAGTGATGACGTCACCCGGCAGGCCTTAGATGGGAGCGTCGTCTGCACGCGCCGTCCAGCAGAGGGCGGGCAGAGATGTGACGCTAACGCTGCCTCCACCGGAGGAATGGAGGTGTACACTCTATCTCCCGCACCGTCGACAGTGGAGAATGCCGCGGAGACAGAGGTACGCAGCCTGGCGGAGAATGGGGCGTTCCACGACTTGGAGACTTCGTCGTGAAGTTCGGGGAGGAAAGGGGCGGCCCTGGACTTAGACGGAGCCTCGTCCTTCCCGAGGAAGCGTCCGTCTAGCCTGTTGCGCGGTGGTAGCGCGGGCGCCTCCCACTCGAGGCCGATGTTTTCCACGGCCTGGGTGAGCAGACGCATCAGCTCAGCCTCAATGCCGGCTCTCTTCCCAGGGGGTTGGCAGGGAACGTCAACGGGGGGAGGTCCACGGAGCTCGCCCAATCCTCGCTGTCAGAAGACCACGAGAGAGCATACCTCAGCAGGTTCGTCAAACTCGGGGGTGGATGCGGCGGCAGACGGCGGCCGTTGTCCATCCGGGAGCGACTCGGGTGAAGCCGGCGAAGCAGGCGGGCGAACCGGCGAGCTTTGGCGGGCTGGAGAAGGCTCGGGAGCGCGCTGGGACCACGGAAGGCTGGGAGGCGGGCTCAGAGAACGATGCCAGGCGAGTCCTCAGAGTCACCATAGGCAAAACCTCGCAATGAGGGCATCCGCCGTCAGCGAGCGCAATAGCCGCGTGATCCTCACCCAGGCAGGACACGCAGATGACATGACGGTCCTCCTCGCTGAGTTGGGCGCGGCACGAGCCACAAGAAGGCATCTTTAAAAAGACGCAGCTCTTTTAGGGAGAAGTGTGTGTTGCGTCACGTAAGCAAACACGCACTCTCAACAGAGAAATACAATAGCAATGGAAAGGATATAGTACGCCGGAAAGCGCAGCAGGTACGGCAGCTGAAGGCGGCGAGGCCAGCGACTCCAGGCTCAAGGCACGTCCCGCTGAAGGCTACAGGTCGACGGCGCGGCTTCGCAATCCAGATCCAGCGATGCGTGTGCTTCGCTGAAGAGTTGAAAAATCAGCGTATAGCAGGATATCGAGCTTATTTATAGGGCGAGACCACGCCCTTTCTGGCGGGGCGTGAAGATATGGGCGCGAAATGCCCCCATTCGTCATGACGTCACGCAGAGTTGCTCTCGATAGGCTGCTGCTTTTGCCGCAAGACAGCCAATGGGCGCGCGAGCTGTCTCGCCTAAGGTCTGCTTGCTGCTGCAAAAGCGCTTTACATTGATTAAAAATTAAGGATAATTTTTTGGCTTCAATATATCTCGAGGAAAGAGTTTTTCCCCATAGTGTAAGCTATTACGCAGTACGAGAGATACTCTCGTAAGAGAATCAAATTTCCCTTGAGCTTTTGACATCTAAGAGGTCATCATATTATAAGAATATCCTGTAAGTTTCAGAACTGAAAACGTACTTGTTAGTCCAATAAATGCTTTTATTGACACCAGCCTCAGCAAACGACTCGTTTTTGAAAGTGGGGAACAATGACGTCAAAGAGGATAAAACACCACCCCCGCAGAAGAAGATCAACCTACTTCAACACGGCCGGTTTAGCCCCGCCCACCGATTCGCGCACGCATAGCTAAATAACATAGGCCTACCTAGCCGCCCCCCAGTTGGAGAAGTTCGCAGAGCTTCAGTCACGGAGCTCAAGTCCAAAGTCCGTCGCCCTTCGCGGAGCTTCAGTCGCGGAGTTCAAGTCCAAAGTCCGTCGCCGTTCGCGGAGCTCAAGTCCAAAGTCCGTCGCCCTTCGCGGAGCTTAAGTCGCGGAGTTCAAGTCCAAAGTCCGTCGCCGTTCGTGGAGCTCAAGTCCAAAGTCCGTCGCCGTTCCCGGAGCTTCAGTTGCGGAGCTCAAGTCAAAAGTCCCTGCATAAGCTTCCTCTGGAGTGCATGGAAAACTTTATTTTTAATGACGTTCCACTCCAGCTGATGAGGTAAAACATTGACCGTCTGTTCGCTTCATTTCACTGAGGATTGTTTTGTAAACAAGACTGGATTTGCAGACCGATTAAGAGTAAAGAACGGTGCTGTGCCGTCTATATTGGATCTGACAGGAATGGTGTAACTTAGGCTACACACGGACTCTAGGTCGAACATGTATGGGCGAATCATTCCGGTTGCCATTTTACAACATTGGACGTTTTCAAAACAATTTCCCCCAAGTGCATCGACAGCGGGTGAGTTGAAACTCATTATAATATGCAAAGCTGTTATCCACTCATAGCAGTGGGCATTTACTTCCAAGTCTTCAGTGCGAGACGCCCATAAAAACCGAGCGTTTTTCAGCTAGGCTCAAAACTAGGGTACAAAATAGCCTATTACTTATTCATTTTGATGTTTTTGAATGCAAAAACCAAGCGAACGTCATATGTTTACCTCAGACAACAATATAATAAGATTTAAAAAGCCAGTTCATGACCCCTTTAAGATCTCATGACTCGCAGCTGTGATTGTAGCCTACAGGCGATCGCCTCGTTCAGATAATTGCACAATTAAAATGAAAAGAAAAAAATGACACACAGTGTTTTAAATATTGACGTTTATTTGTAAGGTTCTGTCTAAACTGCGTCTGGCCATAATTTTCTGAACTAGGCGGAGATTTAAATTATGTTCACCTGTGAATGCAGACCAAGGTTATTATAGTTTTGCTTTTTTAAATTAGTTTAGTTTTAATATCGTTTTCAATTTTGCTTTAAATTTCAGTTTAGTTTTAGTTAGTTTCATTAATGGTTTTGTTCGTTTTAGTTTAGTTTTTATTTTGCAAACACATTTCTATTTAGTTTTTATTTTATTTAGTTTCAGTTTTAGTTTAGCAGAGCAAGCAGTACACTTCCAGTGTAGACCAAATCGAGAAGTTTCATTTAAGTGTAATGTTTGCACAGATTACAGTTAACTCTTGTGCAGACATCTTAATAATAAATATAAAATAAATGTTCTTGTGTACTTTTAAGTTCCATTTATTTGGTGCTTTGTTCAATCTCAAACCAAAAAGATGAAACATACTAACTCATCAGTGTAAGGAGACCATTACGTTAAAAAGTGAGTGAGTGAGTGAAACAAGTAAATCATAAAATAAAATATAAATCATACAGAATTAGTTTTTTGAAATGTGAAAATGCAGACAGTTGTGGGTGATGTGCAGGTTTAGGGGTAAGGTAGGTGTGTGTGTGTGTGTGTGTGTGTGTGTGTGTGTGTGTGTGTGTGTGTGTGTGTGTGTGTGTGTGTGTGTGTGTGTGTGTGTGTGTGAGATGGGGAGGTTTAGGGGTAGGGTTAGTATAAGGGGGTACAGTTTGTACAGCATAAAAACCATTAAGTCTATGTCTAAGTCCCCACAAAGATTGTGTGTGCGTGTGCGTGTGTGTGTGTGTGTGTGTGTGTGTGTGTGTGTGTGTGTGTGTGTGTGTGTGTGTGTGGTGTGTGTGTGTGTGTGTGTGTGTGTGTGTGTGTGCGTGCGTGTGTGCGTGTGCGTGTGTGTCGTGTCTTTGGTATCACATTGCGGGGGAAATGTCTCCACAAGGATAATAATATTATTAGCAGTAAATGTTTTGTAAAAACAAAGATAATAACAGCACCTTTCAGCCTTTCAACCTTCATGAAAACATGACATCTCAAACATACAGTAGCCTAGATAGAACATTAAAGTTTTTTTGTGCTTGACGAACTTGTTTCGGTGTTGCACCGCGTCTCGCAAATGAAACGGCATTCTAAAAATGCTGCGCTCTTAAAAGAAGTCCAACTTGCGTCTTATTACCTTGTGTTGTTTCCCATTCCACCACAAAAGATGCATCCTTTATGAACAGCCGCTGCACTAGCGATGTGTTCTTCGTTACGGTCCTTCATTGAGCTCGTCACAGGACAGCGGTTAATCGCCTCAGCAACTTCACGTGTATGAAGCGCCATATAGGCATTTCCTTAAACAGCCACAGGTCAGATTTTTCCGCTGAAGTAAAGAGCTTATTAATCACGAAAACGATAATTTATTTTTGCTAATTATTATTTTATTTCAGTTAGTTTTTCAGTAACTGTTGTTAGTTTCGTTTAGTTTTAGTTTTTCATTTATTATACATTTTTAATTTTATTTCAGTTTACGAAAATGTTTTTTGACCAATAGTTTTAGTCTTAGTTTCAGTTTTCGTTTACGAAAATAACCTTGATGCAGACACGATGGCTGGATTGCGGTTACATTACACTGAGATCCGATCACAATGCGTCCTCGACTACCTCCGAACCGGGACACGCTGATCGGATAACATTCCGGATAACATTCCGATCAGATGTGCGTTTACACTTGTCTTTTCAATGTGTATGTGGACAACATCCAGATACAGGTCGCATGTTAATGCCAAGTGTAAACGCAGCCGAGGACGCATTGTGATCGGATCTCAGTGTAATGTAAACGCAATCCAGCCGTCGTGTCTGCATTCACAGGTGCATGTCATTTAAATCCCCACCCAATTCGCTAGATGCACGTGGCCGCCATTTTGGATTTCTGATCAGCGAGTGTGCGGTTGGACACTTCCGGTTTCGCTTTACGCCGGTGCAGGGAGCCGGAGAAAGACTAGAATGATCTCTTATAGTTGTTTATTGAATCAAGTATATCAAATACTACTGAGATATATATTACTATCACACGAGCAAATGGCAATTAAATGCATGGATGCAAAGTCAGATTAATGAATGAAATACAACTGTTCACGAACAGAAGATTGTCTTTTCTCATGCTGCATACGCAATGAGAATTATGCCTTAATTCTGTATAGAGTTACAACTAGATTTTATTTGATTAGGCTATATCAGCAGACCTGATTTTGCGGGACACGAGAACTTGCTATTATTTTAGGCTACTTTAGGTGGATATTGATTTTATTAGATGTCTTTTTGTAGTGATGCTTTAAATTGCTAATAGGCTTTATAAAAAATGTTAATGACGGGGCTGCGAACGTCACTAATAATATAAAACTAATTTTAACAGCATGGGTCTATTCAATCTAAATAATTAAGTGACAATAATAATCCAATCAATCGCTAAAAAGCGCATTTCCAAATAAGCACATAAATTCCATCAGGAAAGACTGAGATTAAATGCGTTCTTACCGGATTCATCTTGAATTTATATTTTTTTTTTTGATCTGACAGCTTCGAGTAAGGGCTTCTCATTCATTGTCTGTACATGTCCTTTTTTTAGGGTCATGGTAACTGTTTTTTTACCATGCATATTTTTTTCTCCCATTCCTTATTACGAACAAGACGCTTTTTCTTCTCGGGAGCTCCGGATAGATCCATTTTTCTGTTGCAGTTTATTTTTTGTCATTTTTCCCGCTCTGACTAGAACCAATAATAACTGCATATGTTCAGTGTTTTATTATTAACATTTTTTATTGTAGAATTGTAATTTAAAGGACGATGAAATAAAATAATGCAGACTTAAATTAAAATGCGGGACACTGCTTATGACTCGCGGAGAGCGGGACAAAGCTTCAAATTTCGGGACTGGTCACCCTACTCATCTCACTTGCACAAATAAATGCAGTAATAGAAAGCATAGAAACGCACAGGTGAAATACACTGAAAACTATATGCATTTAAATTACTAAAATGCAAACAGTTAGCAATAATAATGTTACCAAATAAAGCAATGCCGACAACAGACCGGGTGTTTTTGTCACCCTCTTATGACAGATGCTTTTGATGCACAATGAGTGTTTTTAAAATTCAAGGGAAGCGACTTGCCTTTCAGAGTAGGTGACAGATCCGCACTTCACTGTTGTGTGTCGTTATGAACCGTTTCGTCACGTTAAAACAAAGAAGTCAGCTTTATTCCCCGTTGAATAGGGTGACCAGTCCCGAAATTTGAAGCTTTGTCCCGCGTCCCGCAAGTCAAGAGCAGTGTCCCGCATTTTAATTTTGTCTGCATCATTTTATTTCATCGTCCTTTAAATTACAATTCTAAAAAATGTTAATAATAAAACACTGAACATATGCAGCCGTTATTATTGGTTCTAGTCAGAGCGGGGGAAAAATAAACTGCAACAGAAAAAATGGATCTATCCGGAGCTCCCGAGAAGAAAAAGCGTCTTGTTCGTAATAAGGAATGGGAGAAAAAATATACATGGTAAAAAAAAACAGTTACAGGTGACCCTAAAAAAGGAGATGTACACATAATGAATGAGAAGCCCTTACTCGAAGCTGCCAGATCAGACAAAAAAATATAAATTCAAGATGCACAAGAACGCATTTAATCTTAGTCTTTCCTGATGGAATTTATGCTTATTTGGAAATGTGCTTTTTAGGATTGGATTATTATTTTCACTTAGCCTAATTATTTAGATTTTAATAGACCCATGCTGTTAAAATTAGTTTTATATTATTAGTGACGTTCACAGCGCCGGTCAGCGCCGTCATTAACATTTTTATAAAGCCTATTAGCAATTTAAAGCATCACTGCAAAAAGACATCTTATATAGAATCAATATTCACCTATAGTAGCCTATAATAATAGCAAGTTCTCAGGTCTGCTGATATAATCAAATAAAATCGTATTTGTAACTCTATACAGAAAGCATAATTCTCATTGCGTATGCAGCATGAGACAAGACAATCTTCTGTTCGTGAACAGTTGTATTTCATTCATTAATCTGCTTTTGCATCCATGCATTTAATTGCCATTTGCTCGTGTGATAGTAATATATATTTTAGTAGTATTTTAAATGATATAATTGATTCAATAAACAACTATAAGAGATCATTCTCGTCTTTCTCCGGGTCCCTGCACCGGCGTAAAGCGAAACCGGAAGTGTCCAACCGCACACTCGCTGATCAGAAATCCAAAATGGCGGCCACGTGCACCTAGCGAATCTCCCCGCGTGCTGTCAGTAAATAATGGCCAGACGCAGTTTAGACAATCAATTAAACACATTTGAACCTTACAAATAAACGTCAATATTTTTTCATTTTAATTGTGCAACATTATCTGAACGAGGCGATCGCCTGTACAATCACAGCTGCGAGTCATGAGATCTTAATGAAGAGCGTGCGCTGCTTTGCCATTGGAATAATGGGAATACAATTTTTATTTTTTTATGTTTTAAATGTTGAATGTTTTTGTTGTTTCAGCATGTTTATATAGTCATTGCACGCTAACCTTACCCGATGGTCGATGATGTGACTTGTTTAACATGATCAACCAGTTATTTTTGTATGATCAGCACTGAAATATTCCTTCATTCAAATAGGCGTCATTTACGGGGGGGACGGGGGGGACATGTCCCCACCATTATTTGCCAGGGTCGATTTTGTCCCCACCACTTTTGAAACATCTCGCTGTACGGATGTAGCCTACCATATACAAGTAGGGTGACCAACTGTCCTGTTTTCCCAGGACATGTCCTGTTTTCATATAACAATATAACAAATTTCTATCCACACAGAGGAGGCATAACCTACTTTAAATGTATTGAAATTAATAAGGTTTCTTTGAGTAAACTTCGAGTATCATTTGAGTAGGCCTATCTGTTTGCCGGGCCGAGTGTCCTGTTTTTTCAGAACAAAATATGGTCACCCTAATACAAGTAAAACATATCCAGTTAACTAGCAGAGCATTCGTTTCGTTCGTTTGTTAATTAAGAGGTGATCTAGCTCTAACATGTGTTGTTTTAAAGGGATTCTATGCAGTTTTTTTAGCTTAACAGACCAGCTTCAGAGTTATTGAAATGGTTATATGACTTCTTTCGGGTTGAATGGTGGTCGTCTCGCCCCCCCCCCTGGTGCCTGTGAGCGGAAAAATCTCACTTGCAACTTTGGTGCGGCGGGCCGCCGGCCTCAGAGTCAGGAAGTATCGCGTGATATCAGCTCTCGCGATGTAACGTATTCCTTTACGGCACTGCACACATACACGCCCCCATCCAGGAACAAGGTAGAGAGGGATGGAGTTTGTCACACTATCGTCATGGCTGAGCAGGCATTTAAGATGCAGAAAGCATTGTCGGAGGAACAGAGAAAGAGGAAACTGCAGACTGACCGAGCGAGGAGTCAGACACGAGCATAGGCGTAATTTGCGGGTGTGATATGTCCCCATTGGCACGGATGTACCAATACAAACAAATAAAAACATATCCAGGTAACTCTAGTAGAGCATTCATTTCGTTTGCTTGTTAAATAAGAGGCGATCTGAAATGTGTTGTTTTTGAAATCAAGTGACCAAAGTGCTTGTTGCCGCTGCGATCAGTGGCGCGGATACAGTGTTATGTGGTGACGCGCACAGTCTTCACACGGAGGCGTGCCTCAATCCGTTGCAGACACTGAGAGACTCCCTTTGTTACGGTGAAATCACAAAACCTAATGCACAAAAAACGTGTCCCTGCTTGAAATACAACCACTAATAAACAATCGGTTTTGATGAGGAAAATAAACTATAGGCTACTACTAGTACGAATTAGAACCCAGAACCTCTGACACACTTGGCAAAAGTTCTGCCTCTGGGCCATTAAAGTACATGGGGATAATTGTAGGATCTATGCATTTAATCACGTGAAAATTCTCACCACTAACAACATATTTTAGATCCCATTAAACGACAAATTAAACACAATGTACTATTATACTATGTAACACGCCATGTCACGCTCTGCGTGAGTGGTATTTACGACAGTAACGTTAAATACAAGTACTCCACAGCGACTCTAGGGGTCGCAGTTTGACAAAAACGTGAATCCTGCCTGGTGTCCCTTTAATCAAGTGATCATGTGCTCGTTGCCTCTGCGATCAGTGGCGCGGATACAGTGTTCTGTTGTGGCACGCGCCGCAATGTCTTCACTCGGACGCGCTCTTCAATCTGTTGCGGAGATTCTCTATTTGTTCGGGTGAAATCGCAAAACAAAATGCAAACAAACGCATCCCTGCTTGATATACAACCACTGATAAACATTATCCGTTTTGATGAGGGGAAAAAAACAAATCAACCCTTTATATTAATTTAATTAAATAAGGCAGTCTATAGGCTATAGTTTGGAAGCTTGTTTCCACCATAGAATAAAACATTTTAAAAGATAATTGCGACTTTTTATCTCAAAATTGTGAGTTTACATCTCACAATTCTAATAATAATAATAATAATAATACATTTTATTTGTATTGCACTTTACACGTGAAGAACACATCTCAAAGTGCTACAGGTGTACATATAAAAGCAATAAGAAAACATAAAAGGCAGTCAAGTGGAACAAGAAGTTAAAATATATTAAGAAAATGCAATTAAATATAAATGTGTCTTTAATTTGTTTTTAAAAGTCTCTAAGGGCTGTGGCACCCTCAGGTGTATAGGGAGGGCGTTCCACAGTCGTGGCGCGGCCACCTGGAAGGCCCTATCTCCCATATTGCATAGTTTAGACTTAGGGACCTGGAGTTTATGGCTGTCAGAGGAACGGAGATGGCGGGTTGGGTTATGGCTATTTAAAAGTTCTTTGAGGTACAGTGGTGCGTTGCCATAAAGACACTGGTAGGTCAGGAGACAGATTTTTATAGTCAATCCTAAACCTAACAGGAAGCCAGTGAAGTTTATGGAGAATGGGTGTGATATGTTCCGATTTGCGCACCCCCATCAGGATCCTGGCAGCGCAATTTTGAATGTACTGCAGTCTCTGCAGGCTCCTGACAGGGATCCCGATGAGGAGTGAATTGCAGTAGTCCAGCCTGGAGGAAACAAAGGCATGGACTAGCTTCTCTGCGTCAGATAGGGAGAGGGAGGGACGCAGTTTAGAAATATTCCAGAGATGAAAGAATGCAGTCTTACAGATAAATTGAATGTGGGTGTTAAATGATAAGTGGGGATCAAATCGAACCCCTAAGTTTGTTATGGAAGATGTCAGAGGAATGTTATAGCCTGAAAATGAATAGACAGTCAGGGTGGAGGATCGGAGTTGGTGTGGAGTTCCAATGAGGAGACATTCCGTTTTGGAGCTGTTTAACTGAAGGAAGTTATCAGTCATCCATGCCCTTGTCTCCTCCAGGCAGGCAGTTAGAGTGGAGAGTGATGATGTAGGGGATGTGGGGTCAAACCTGATATAGAGCTGAGTATCGTCAGCATAGGAGTGGAAAGCAACTCCATGCCTGCTGATGATGTGGCCCAAGGGGAGCATGTAAATGGAGAACAAAGTGGGGCCAAGAACCGAGCCCTGGGGCACTCCACATGTTACTGTGTGGGGCCTCGACCTAGCTCCCCCCAGGGCCACATACGCAACTCTATCAGTCAGGTAGGACTCAAACCACTGCAGTGCTGTGTGAGAAATACCGATATAATGTTGCAGACGATGGAGCAGGATGGCATGGTCAACAGTGTCGAAGGCGGCTGAGAGATCCAAAAGCATGAGGAGAGATGGAGAGCCCTGGTCTGCAGCAACAAGCAGATCATTTGTGACCCTGACCAGAGCTGTCTCTGTACTATGGCCTGCCCGGAAACCAGACTGAAATTTTTCATAAAGACTGTGTGAATGAAGGTGGGTACTGATTTGAGTGACAATAACTTTTTCGATGATTTTGGAAAGAAATGGGAGGTTAGAAATGGGCCGGTAATTTGATAAAATATCAGGATCGAGGGAGGGTTTTTTAAGCCGAGGATTGATAAGTGCAGTTTTCAGAGAAATTGGAAAATGACCGGATTGCAGGGAAGAGTTTATGATGGTGGTAATGAAAGGGCTTAAAAAAATCTTATTTGATTTGATCAGGGCGGTGGGAAAAGGGTCCAATGAACACGTTGAGGGTCTCATACTGTGTATGAGAGTCTCAACCTGTCCATGTGTAGGGAGAATGAAGTGAGAGAATATTGGTGCTGGGGTTGGGGGGATGGATGGAGTGACATTGCCGGGTATTAGGTTAGAACGGATGGTAGTTATTTTTGTGATGAATGAATCAAGGAATTTATTACACTGGTCATCAGTACTGGGTTTTTGGCTCAAGACAGGTGGACTCAGAAGATAATTTATTGTTTTAAAGAGCTGTTTTGAATTTCCCGGATTAGTGTTAATGATGTTGGAATAGTATTGTGACCGGGCCTGGCTGATTAATTTGGAATATGATCTTTGGTGCTCTCTATAGGCAGTTTTATGGACAGTCAGCCCAGAGGCAACATAGCGCCTCTCAAGGACCCTCCCAGCCGCCTTCTGTCTACGCAGCGCACCAGTGTACCACGGAGCAGAGCGTGTAAATGTTACAGTCCGTGTCTTGAGAGGCGCATGGGCATCAAGTATCTCTTGTAGACCAGTGTTGTAATGGTCGACAAGCATGTCAGTAGCAGAGTGATGGGCGGATATGGCCAGATTTTGTAGGTCATAGGACAGATGTTCGGGGTTAATTTCTTTTGTTTTGCGAAAGCAAATTTTGTGTTTAGGCTTATTGAATGAGGTCGAGAATGAAAAATTTAATGATATGGCATTGTGATCAGATATGCCTAAATCATGCACATGAACATTATTAACAGGAAAATTTGTTATAATAAGGTCCAATGTATGCCCTTTTGTATGGGTAGGGACAGTCACAAGTTGTCTAAGATTGAGTGTATCAAGAAGTTGTAATAGTTCTGTAGTATATAAACTTCCAGGAGAATTAACATGGATGTTAAAGTCTCCAAGGATTTCCACATTGTTTGACGTGGTACACACTGACAGAAGTAACTCAGTTAATTCTGAAATAAAACATGGGTGTGGTTTAGGTGGCCGATATATGAGGATGGTTGTAAGTGGAATGGGTTTTTCGCACCCAAAGGCCAGACTGTTACGGGGATGGCGGATGAACCCAATTGCAGACAGCAGATGCAATTAACACAAGGTTTATTGACAAAAACAGCAAAACAAAGCCCACGATGGGGTAAAACAAGACAGGGTACACTCCAGACTAAGACTCGAAACTAAGGCAGGAACAAAACAAAGACAAGAGCAGAAACTTCTCAAATAACGGATCTCTCAAATATATTACTCACAACTACAGGACAGTGACACAGAGTCAAACAGTGTTAAACAATGAACCGACACAGGACAGCAAACACACAGGGATAATAAGGGAGACTAATCAAGACATAACAGGTGAAACTGACTAGACAATCATCACAAGACGAGGATAACAAGGGGGCGGGGTTTAGAGACGAGACAACACAAGCACATGGCCCTGACAATAGGCCATGCGCTTGTACACAAAACATGAGTCTGTCATGGTCCTGCCTTAAGACTAAGAAAATACACAGACAAGAAGGCAGAACCATGACAGAATCCCCTCCCTAAGGAGCGGATACCAGACGCTCCTCAGGGAGAACAAAAAACAAGGCAAGACCGACTGGGACATAGACATGAACCAACAGAACATAGCAAGTGACATCAAGCATGAGACAAGACAGAACGAGACAGGGACATGAACCAGCAAAACATAACAAATAACATCAAAGGCATACAAGAATATACAATCATGGGGTCCGGGTGAAACATAAGAAACATCAAACATGGCAGGGGAGGTGGAGGAATTACAGAGTTCATGGGGGGTGGTCCAGGGTGGATGGGTGTGCTGGGGTTCTTGGGTCCACGGGACAAGGGCGGGGAACGAAGAATCCGGGCAGGCTTGGAGGAAGACACACGAGGACAGGACTTGGACGAAACAGTCCGGGGTGTCGTGGTGACAGGGGGAACAGTCCGGGGACTAGTGGTGACAGGGGGAACAGTCTGGGGACGAGACATGACAGAGACAGGGGAAACAGTCCGGGGACAAGTGGAGACAGGGACGAACGGAAAAACAGTCCGGAGACTCGTGGAGACAGGGGAGACCGGGAAAACAGATGGGGATACTGCATTAGAGGAAGCAGCAACAGGCTCAGACATTGAGGACACAGAGGACGAGGAAATGGGACTCCTGACAGGGGACATGGCAGGCGACAGGGCAGGACTAGGTGTAGCGCTCTCGGCGGCAGGCGCAGCGCTCTCGGCGGCAGGCGCGGGTGCAGCGCTCTCGGCGGCAGGCGCGGGTGCAGCGCTCTCGGCGGCAGGCGCGGGGACTGAGGACATGACAGGACGGATAGGGACTTCGAGGATCTTAACAAGACTTGACAAATAATCTGATAGGGTCCTGGCAGCTATGACGACAGGCATCTCATGTTGAGACGAAACAGACTTCAAAACGGCATCAGCCGCTCGATCGGCCGCGGCTCTCACGGCAGGCTTCACTGCATCTGATCTCGCCCTTTCAACTGCAGGCTCAGGAATCGTGCCTCCAGCAGCAGATTCAGGACAAGCGCTCACAGATGCCGCCTCAGAAACAGTGGTAACAGCTGCAGACTTAGGAACAGCGCTTATAGAAGCAGCTTCAGGAACAGCGCTTTCAGCTGCAGCCTCTGGGACAGCGCTCGCGGCTGCAGAGTCAGGAGAAGCTCTTACTGTCGCAGCTTCATCTACAGCACTCGCGGCAGCGGACTCAGGAGAAGACGGCGATAGAGAACAGGAACTTCCCTTCTTTCTCCTCTTTCTCTTTGGCCGCGGGATAATGATCACAGTAGGGCTCGCGACCGGCTGGTCGGGCTCAACGGAAGGCGAAACAGGAACAGGGAAGACTTCTTCTGGTTGGGTGAGCTCAGATGACGATGACTCGGAGGGGGAATCCCAAGAAACCCGTCTCCCTCGTTTACCACGAAGGTCAGCGGGTGTGGAAGACGCCTCAGGAGTCGAGACGAGGTGAGCTTGGTTCTCTCGCGTGACCACTGCTAATACGCGACCCTCCGGGATCGCTGGCAGCGTGCTGGGTGAAGACGATATAGTGGGAGGCTGCAAATCCTTCCTTGACAAGCAGGCCACCATATCCGGGAACGGGCGGCGAACCAGACTCTCCCGTTCAGCCAGAGAAGGCAGAATGTTCAGGCCCGCGATGAGGTAGCGATTTACTAGGCTCTCAGGCAAGAAGAACCGCCTCTCCTCCGCGATCTGGGCGTATTGTCTCAAGGTCCGCTCACCCTGGGAAGGAAACGGAAGCTTTCCATTCCTGGAATCGGAAATCGTCTCCTGCCACCAACGTACAAGATCGCCAGGATGATCGTCAGGCATACTGTCAGCTGGGTTCTGTTTTGGTCGGTTCATTCTGTTACGGGGATGGCGGATGAACCCAATTGCAGACAGCAGATGCAATTAACACAAGGTTTATTGACAAAAACAGCAAAACAAAGCCCACGATGGGGTAAAACAAGACAGGGTACACTCCAGACTAAGACTCGAAACTAAGGCAGGAACAAAACAAAGACAAGAGCAGAAACTTCTCAAATAACGGATCTCTCAAATATATTACTCACAACTACAGGACAGTGACACAGAGTCAAACAGTGTTAAACAATGAACCGACACAGGACAGCAAACACACAGGGATAATAAAGGGAGACTAATCAAGACATAACAGGTGAAACTGACTAGACAATCATCACAAGACGAGGATAACAAGGGGGCGGGGTTTAGAGACGAGACAACACAAGCACATGGCCCTGACAATAGGCCATGCGCTTGTACACAAAACATGAGTCTGTCATGGTCCTGCCTTAAGACTAAGAAAATACACAGACAAGAAGGCAGAACCATGACACAGACATTCAAATTCAATTCAATTCAATTCAAGTTTATTTGTATAGCGCTTTTCACAATACACATTGTCTCAAAGCAGCTTTACAGAAAGTGCATTTCATAAATGTACAAAGAAAAATACAGTTAGTTAATCATGTATAAATTTAGGCATAACATATCGCCGGTGTTTAGTCGTCTCTTCACAGGCGTCGAGTCGTCTCTCCACAGGCGTTTAGTCGTCTCTCCACAGGTGTTGGGGCATCTGAAGTCTTCGTGAGAGGCTGGATACAAACTGGAGCTGACGAACGCTATTTACCTCGGGACTAGCGTCCCGAGATAACAGCAGAAAGACAGATGGGAAATAATTAGCATAGCTGATGTTCATAATATTAATGCATTCGAACTATAGTATAAAAAGGTAAGCATTAAGTGAATGCTTGGTTAAAGAGATGCGTCTTTAATCTAGTTTTAAACTGGGACAGCGAGTCTGAGTCTCGAACAATATCAGGAAGGCTATTCCAGAGTTTAGGAGCTAAATGTGAGAACGCCCTCCCTCCTTTAGTAGACTTAGATATCCTAGGAACGACCAGAAGCCTCGAATTTTGTGATCTTAAAGAGCGCGATGGATTGTAGGGCGATAGAAGGTCTGTTAAATACACAGGAGCTAAACCATTTAGAGCTTTATAAGTCAATAGTAATACTTTGTAATTGATACGGAACTTAATAGGTAACCAGTGTAGAGATGATAAAATTGGTGTTATATGATCATATTTTCTTGATCTAGTAAGAACTCTAGCGGCTGCATTTTGCACTAACTGAAGCTTGTTTATTGAGGATGCAGGACAACCAGCTAATAAAGCATTACAGTAATCTAGTCTCGAGGTCATGAATGCATGAACTAACTTTTCTGCATCTGAAACAGATAGCATGTTACGTAGCTTAGCAATGTTTCTAAGGTGGAAAAAGGCTGTTCTTGTAACATATGATATATGATTTTCGAAAGTCAAGTTGCGGTCTAGCATAACACCCAGGTCTTTTACTGTAGTGGATAAAGTAACAGGACATCCTTCTATATTAAAGTTGTATTGTAAGGGATTTTGTGGGTAGTTTTTTGGACCAATAAGTAATACCTCCGTTTTATCTGAATTTAATAGCAGGAAGTTACACGTCATCCAGCATTTTATATCTTTTAGACACTCTGTCAAGTTAGATAAGTTAGTGTTTTCATCTGGTCGTGATGAGATATATAATTGAGTGTCATCAGCATAACAGTGAAAATTAATTCCATGTTTTCTTATAATATTACCAAGTGGCAGCATATATATTGATGATGACAGCTTTGGCAAGGTCACAGAGGATAAAGGTGACGATACACAGGGCAACTTTTTGAGCAATGTTGCTGGGCAATCTTGCCGAGCCATTGTTGCTTGGGCACTTTCTCATTAAAAATGGGCAATACATATCTATCTGGATAATTTAGATCGGTCGTGGGCCCTGTGACTCATCTGGTTGCCCGTTGACACCAACATTGCCCAGCAACATTGCTCAAAAAGTTGCCCTGTGTATCATTACCTTAAGTGAAAGTCAGAGCGATAAATAACCGCCAAACCACCACCACGTCTATTTTCCCTAGCTTTTTCCAAATATGTGTAGCCAGGGGGACACGCTTCATTAAGTGCAGCATACACTTCTAATTTGTGCCAGGTCTCAGTGAGGCACATAAAATCAAGCTTCTCATCAAATATATGGTTGTGAATAAAAGATGCCTTATTGGTAAGTGATTGGCAGTTTAACAGTTCCATTTTAATTATTGACGGTGAAGTCCACTTTGCCAGAGAGCGCAGCAGGCTTGTGCAAAATTCAGAATTTCAGAATTGACTCCGCCTCATATGAAGGTGAATTAGAATTGGAATGACAGGAATTGGAATTAAATTCATGGCAATTCAAAGAAATTCCACAAAGTCACACAACAGAAAGAATGTGCTGAATCTCACTGCATTCAGTGTTAGGAAGGATACTTTGGAAATGTAATTGCTTAACTGTTATAATTTACCCATTATGAATGTGGTTTGGATTACTTTATTTGGATTTCTTTATCAATTCAAAGCAATTTAATTTTAATTTGATTAGTAACTAATTGAATTACACATTTGACCTCAGTAATACAAATAAATACAATTACATAAAATTTTGTAATTTAATAATATAATTTCATTACACATTACTAGTCACTCCTCAACCCTCCATACATTTAGTTCTAAAATATAGATTATGATCAAATTCTTGAAATAAAATTACACCTTCAATGTTGTTTAACTAGATTTGTTCCAATGTTATTTTCATTTCAAAGTATTCAAATAACACAAAGTGCATAATGCAATCATATCTGACATACTGTAAAGCTCCATTGTTAAACACTTCACTTAAAATATGTATATAATTTCTTTGAATTTTTGAATTGCAATTCTGCTTTAATTCAAATTTGAATTGTAATTCTAGATCCTGCTTTTGACATAAATTCAAATTCAATTCAAATTCTGAATTGTGCACAAGCCTGGAGCGCAGCACAGTAGAGTCCACTCCGCGTTTCTCAGGGCGCGCAGTGAGTAGTTCCTCCAGCAGGGGGCCTGGGTGTGGTCGGTTGTAGTTTTTTAGACACGAACCACAGGTGCTCTGATGACGCATCCACTGATGTCGTTTGTATGCGCCGGTGCTAGCAACTGTCCACAAGCTTGGAATAGAGCTCTCGGTGATGCATTCGGAGTAAACAAAACGCCGCCGTGACCCTCTATGGACGTAGCGGGGTCGGCGGAGAATGCCCAGTTTCTTTAGAGCAGAGATGTTTAATGGGGCGAGGCAGGTGTTAAGTTCCAAGAGTTGGTTCGGCAGGTATCGGAGCATGGTGGATGTAGGAGTCGTTGTAATGCTACAGTTAGCAGCTATCAGTGGATCCGGCAAACGTGGATAAATGACGACTATGTACACCAGGACAAGTGACAGTACTCGTACTGACCCAGGGAACAAGTGTGGCATACACTGGGGGTGGGGGAAGCCCATGTGGACCCCAGGAAGTTTAGTTTCCAGGCAGAATCTGGTGGTAGCAGCCGATTAGACTAGTCGCGGACCAGCGCAGCCTCAACGAGCGAGAAAGCTTCAGCTAACCACAGCAATGCGACTGTCCGAGGATCCACACCAACGATGTGTTCGATTTACTGAACCAGTCCGGTCAGCAAAATTCCCATATCCTAGGGCGACAAAACAGCTCCAAACCACTCACCACTCCAGTAGCAAGGGCAACTCCAGGTAAGAAATATCCGAGCCTATATGTCTTAGTATCCAGAAAAGCTGGACAACAGGCTCAATATCTGCTATCCGTTGAATAAATCAGTGAGACAGGTACACAGAATAGTTGTAGCAATTTTAGCAGGCTGAGAAGCGGCGAACACACGATGCCTGCGTCCTCTCAACCCGGCAACCACAAACTATGAATTCTGACTTTATTTCTCAGAATTGCGAGATATAAAATCAGAATTTCGTGAAATAAAGTCAGAATTGTGTGAAATAAAGTCAGAATTGCGTGAAATAAAGTCACAATTGCTTCTTTTTTTTTTTTTTTTTTTTACCCCAGAATAGTTTATATCTCACAATTCAATTCTGACTTTGTAAGACGCAAGCTGCGACTTTATATCATGCAATTCTGCCTTTATATCTCCCAATTGCGTATTATAAACTCAGAATTGCGACATATAAACATGCAATTCTGTGAAAAAAGTCAGAATTTCAAGCTATATTTCTCACACTTTATATCACGCAATTTTGATTTAATAACATACAATTGCGACTTTAGGCCTATATCACGCAATTCTGACTTTATAGCTAACCTGCAATTGCCACTTTATATCACGTAATTCTGAGATGAAAATCAGACTTGTGAGATTAAAAAATCGCAATTACATTTTTTATTTTTCACTCTGTGGTGGAAACATGCTCCAGTTGTCTGCAATGCAAGTGATCGTGCCGGCCTTATTACATTGGCTGCTATATATTTACGTCTTATTTATTAAATACAGGCAATTGGTTGATAAAATAGTAATCAAAATTAAGATACAATTTATACTAAACGAAAATCTTTTAAAAAAAGTCTTTCTACAAGACAAAACTCAAGTGGTCAAAATAATGTTTTACCCACTCCATGTCTCCAGAAATATTGCAGCTTCAGCGCTTATCATTAGCTTGTGAAAGTGTGAAAATAATTTCCAGTAAAGGACAATGTTGCAACAGTCGTTGTTGTTTAGGTACCTTAAACGCACACATACAGTCTCTGAGTCATCGCTGCAGCCAGGAGATGAAGGAGAGCTGAGAATGAGATCCACATCGCACATCTAGCACATCTTCGTGTGCGACTACCGCAGCTAGCGCGACCAGCGCCGTTGCTAGGACGGCGCCAGCGCCTCTGCCTATCCCATGAGTCCTAATAAATGCAATTCCAACTATTTCTGAAGTGCTTCTTTTATAAAGAACACCGCTTTTTCTTTTATCGGGAAACGCAGCCCATATGATGCGTATGGAGATTCCAAAGCGCTCTTCTTTGGTCAGAACGGAGAGCGATCGCGGATAGGTCCGTCTTGATTCCATATGCACCGAAACTTTTTAATAATGCAACAAAATATTTAAAGAGCATCAAGCTATTGAAATCTATATTATGTAGCCTACGTACAGATATATTAGACCTGCGTGAAAGAGAAAAAAAAAAGTTTATGTGTCACTGTACCCAGCACTTTTGAAAATGCACTTCAGAATGCGTCTCTGTCCCCAGCACATTTCAAACCAAACTGACGCCCATGGATACAAGACTGGAGATTGCATAGGAAAGTAGTGTGGGACAATTGCTTAATTTGTATCATCTTTACTCTTAATTTGGCTACTGACCTAATTTAAATATTATGCAAAAACAGAAATCCGATCGGTTATCCAGATACAGAGGCTACCTGATATGAACAAATATAAACGCACCGTGTCCTGATTGGCTAATGATCCGATCTACTTGATCGGATCACGGTGATCGCATGTTAATGCCAAGTGTAAACGCAGCCATTGTTATGCGCATCTCGTCAGTAAAGCCGGTTCCTTAATTAGTAGTAAATCACCTTCACCTGCTTTCAAATGGAAGATATGTTGTAGAGATGAGTGTTAAATTAACACTCAAGAGTGTTTAAGTTAATGAGATAATTAAGTGATTAATTTAGTGATGATTGAGCATTATTGAAGACACCTGATGTTAACAAGCAGAATCACTGAAGGAGAAAATCACAAATTGTAAGCCACCATTATGGCGATCAGTGTTTGCTTTAGTTGGACTCTTAGTTGGTACTTTCACTTTAAATTTTGTTTTTCTGCTGTCATTAATTAATAACAGTCAAATGAACAAAGAAAAGTGTGATCTGATAGTGTTGGTTATGTTTTGTCATAATCATGCTGTGATCTGAAATTATTGAGATAGTTTGGTTTAACTTGTTAGCAACAGTTTTGTGATTCTACAGCATATGATTGTCAGTATTTTTCCTATAATCCATCAAAACACTATCAAATGAATGTGATTGTCACCATTGTTGATATTCATATGTAGATTCTTGATGTCTGTGTGTGATTTTAAAACCTTCAGATTATTAAAGTACTGCTGGAATTAACTGCTATAAATATATGAAAAGAATATTTTGAACATCAGCTATAAAGATGACTGAGTAAATCATATAATTTAACCATAATGACCAGGGCTGTGTTTCCCAAAGGCATTTTAATCCGAATATGATCATAGAACAATTGCAACAAAAGGTCTATGGGCAAAAGGTGTAACACAACACAGCTCACAGTTTCTCTTGCAGTAGAGTTGGAGCAGTAGGAGATAAACTAATGTTAAAAAGATAAGGGTCAAGAGCCCAACCAAATCAAATACTGATCACCATAATGGTGACATGAAACTACCGTTTGATTGACGGACTTACTGTCCAATGATTCTAGGTGCTCTTGGAAATGATTGGCTGGAGTTTTTCGAGTCCTGCCCGTTCCACAGATGATTAAATTGCTTAATTTTTATTTCAGTGCTTCTAACTCAGTGGCTGTAAGTGGGTGATGAATAGGATTTCAAGTAATTTTGAAGAGAATCACAAAAAAATCACAATCACAGAATCACAAAAAGAGAATCACATACTCCATCTTTAAAGGGGTCATATAATGGTACATGCACTTTTACAAATTGATTGTACTGAAATGTGTGTTGGCAATGCAGTACGCAACCATCATATAATGATAAAAATCCATCCAGTGTTTTTGTTGTAATACTTTAATACTTTTACTCTACTTCTTCTCTTCTACTATACACCTCTGCCACTGAGTTGAGGGTAAGTGCTAAAACACTGTATTTGTGCTTTATTTCTCTCTCTCTTTTTTAAAGACTATTTTGAGACTATCACAGCTGAAGACCTGATCTGAAACCACTTAACTTGAACTGCAAATCAAAAGGCACCTCTTAAAAATACAAAACTTTTCTGCACTCTCACTTCTGCACCTTTTAGCAAATTCTTGAAACTTGCAGTAGTGATAATGTGATTGCTGTTGGCTCTTGCATAATATTGCTTGTGATGTTTCTCATCTTATAATTATTCTTATTGCTTAGTTGCTTAATAAAACTTAAGGGCTGTTGACTGATAATTGGAAATTTGATACATTTTATTCAGGTTATGGCTTAAAGGTGAACCAATGACGAAAGAGGAAAGGAGGACTGCATTGAACTGATGCCTGAACATCCAGTCCTGAACAACTGGAATGATCGGCCATGCTCTTAGAAGAGAAAAGGGATTTGTGAGACCTTTAAGTTCCAACCCTTGTTTTTATATTTGATAATTTGTTCACTTTCGTATATTATTTTATGGAATCATTATTATTGTAATCAAGTCATTTCTGATTGATATTTCTGTCATGTCACTGTCGGCTGATTTCGTATTAATCTCCATCATGATATCAGTTTTGTTTTAAAATTGACTGTAATGTACCAAATATGAATGTTCAGATGAAATTTGTTAGAAAGAGAATGTAAAATTGCCCTTATAAGAACTTTGATTATTTTATAATGAACTAACAATATCCAGTTTTTAATAAGGTGAATAAGGGTGTTTTTCAGATGTGTGTTATCTTAAATATATGGCAGAACACTGATCCCCATTGTCAGGCTCTGCTTGAACATGGCTCTGTCTTTGTTTGTGTTGGCCTCTGCTCCCTTTCTTGTTGAGTATGTCCTTATGTGACTGTATGTCTGACTGATTGCACTGTATTCCTCCTTTTGTTTCTAAACTGAACTCAAATGGCACTGAGAATTGGGTAACAGACAAACATAAGTGACTTAATTAGGGAGCTTGAAAGATGAAACCATGCTGATGACCTGGGTCAGTGGTAGAGTAGTGAGTTTGATGTGTGATTAAACTTGAGGTTCAGATTGGGCAAATTTCAGAGTAAAACTGGGAGTTGAGAAAAATATGATACACCAGTGTTTTGCCAGATGAGAAGTTTATATATGTATCATCTGTACTCCTTTAAAAAAATAATTATAACTGTTTTCATTTTCTGCTTTTATTTTGTGATTATTTTAATTCCTTTCGGTAAAGTACTTTGAATTTCCATAGTGTTTGAAATAAACTTGCCTTGCCTTGATTCCTCGTTTGCCATAGTGTGCTCACCTGTTCCTCTTGTTCTCAGCTCCCTTTACATGTGTTCTCTTGCCTTCATGTTTTGGCAGTTTTTTATATACTTTCTGTGTGCCATAAACTGTTTGTTTTTCAGTCAACAGTTTCTAGTAAGAGCTTCAGGGTGACAAAATGAGCAAAAACTCCAGTGTTAAATTAACTCTCCTGGGAGTTTATATGGCTCCAGACTCAAGAATGTAAAGTGTTAAAATATGAGTGTTAAATTAACACTCAAGAGTGTTAAAGTTAATTAGCTAATTAAGTGATTTATTGAGTGATGATTGAGCATTATTGAAGACACCTGATGTTAACAAGCAGAATCACTGAAGGAGAAAATCACTGTCACTGTTATGGAGATCAGTGTTTGCTTTAGTTAGGCTCTTGACCCTTATACTTTTAACTAGTGGTGGGCAGATCGAGGCTTCGTGAAGCATTGAAACAGTTGAAGCTTAGGTGCCATATTGTTTCGAAGCTTTGAATCAATCTGACACCTGTCTCCATGGTGACACCTAGTGGTCACTTGCAGGTGTTGATCTGAAACAACCTTGACAACGAGCCATTAAAAAATGTTTTGTTTTTTATTATTGTATTTTTCTAAGATGTGAAGCGTGTAACCTGTAGGCTCCTCACAGTGCATAATGTTATTTTGGTCATGAAAAATTAATATTAATAAAAGAAATCAAGCCACAATGTCTCACTTTCTTATAGATTTTTATTCAAATATATTAATTTCTCTGTTGTCGAAGAACTTAGCCATAGATGGAAAGTCCAGGGGTCAGAAAGTAAAAGTCCTGCCATATTTTTATTCCACCCACAACAAAAACTCCAGTGTAAAATTAACTTTCCTGGGGTTTATTTGGATCCAGACTCAAGAGTGTGAAAGTTAATGAGTTAATTAAGTGAATAATTGAGTGATGATTGAGCATTATTGAAGACACCTGATGTTAACAAGCAGAATCACTGAAGGAAAAAGTCACATTTTTAAGTCGCCATTTTGGTGATCAGTGTTTTCTTTAGTTGGGCTCTTGACCCTTAAATAATTATTGTTAGTTTTGTTTGGCTGCTGTACATGAGTTGTAACAGCCAGATGAATAACATGGAAAGCTGATGAGTTGGTGTTGATTATGTTTTGACATAATCATCATTTGTCACAAAACTCATTAGTAGAGTTCATCTTTTGATTACTCAATATAATATGTTCAGT
The DNA here is from genome assembly GCA_036326025.1 of Chrosomus eos. Lineage (NCBI taxonomy): Eukaryota > Metazoa > Chordata > Actinopteri > Cypriniformes > Leuciscidae > Chrosomus > Chrosomus eos. The sequence goes on along the minus strand of JAZAVI010000577.1, from coordinate 44,773 downwards.
AATTAAAATAATATCGAAAAGATTTCTTAAAAATTGTTCTATTCAAAAGACTTTGAAAAATATGTTATATGGGTACACACAGATAACAAGAATAAGCCTGTGATTCTCAACAATGGTGGCAATTATATAACATTTTGCAGTGCATTCTGGGTGCCACCAATCAAAACTCATTCATGACTCCCATCATGCATTGCGGTATGAATAAATTATGATCTGAATTATCTGAGTAAGTCCCTTTTCCTAATTGAATATTCTGTTTGTCACCATTGTTGAGATTCATACACTGAATCTTGATATCTGTGTGTGCCTTAAAGCTGCAGTCCGTAGCAATTTCCCTTTTCGTCGCCATCTCTGTTCGAAATCTGTAACTGCAGTGATTCGCGGAATTATAATCTTTACGTGGGTTGTAAATCGGCATGAAACAGCGCGGATGAACACAGTGTTTTGAGGCGAGTGCTGCTGTCAATCACCGCGCTGTGTGGATACCTGTCATTCAGAATCACAGATTCACTTTTTGAAAGCTTGACCAACATACGGATTTTCATCGGAAAATGTCTTCTGAACAAGTAAGTAACATCCATTTTTGTTCTGATCAACTAAGGGGGGAAAGCATTCGACATGACAAGCGATCGTTAGATTTAATCAGCGCGATTTACAGCAACCGTGCAAATCATAGCCTACTTAAATTTGTTCTCAAATTGTTCATGTTAACAACATCAGCATTGTGTGACTAACGTTATTTAATGTGTTTTATGATTACCTGTGTAGTTCAGAAATCATATTCTCCATAATAGCTAAACGAGAAAGGCACAACAAAGGAAACTCCATAACTGTGTGAATTAAGAAAACGTACTGTTACACGATTGAACTATTGAAATGTCTTACTTGTTCAGCAGAAAAAGACGTCTCTTCTTCCGTTTCGAATCCCTTCGGGAGTTCACGCACCTTTCAAAAGCCCCACCGATGTGTATCCTTGTGTTCGCATGAGACGGTTTCTTTCTCTTTCCACCTTAAATCCGAAGTACGAAGTCTTTTGGGTTTTATAACTGGTTAATCTCCAGTTGACACTGATGATTGTTGTTTGGATCTTTCTGGATCGGATCCGCCATGAGTTTAATCATGTAAAGTGCTGCGAGAAAAGCCTATCTCTACATCTCCTCACGCGCAGTATAGCCGGCTAGCCGAAACTCCTTCTTAATGTGTACGGATGTGACGTAATGACGCAAAGACATGCTCGAATTTCCCGCGAAAACCCACCAGTACCACTGGAATTAAAATCATTATTACAAGCTAACCGTTTTGAATCTAGCTACGGCAAGCAGATAGTTTTGAACACTGGCTGAAGATGTTTTTTTTTAAATAATTAATTTGGATTATTTTTAACTTAAAAATATTACGGACAGCAGCTTTAAAGAAATTCTTTTTTTCATTTATCAGAACAACTTTTAAGGTATAATTTGGCTTATATTTAAAAATCTGGATCTAATGTTATAGAATCACTGTGATGCTTTTGTGATCATTATAAATTGAAGTCAGAGAGTAGGCTCTAAATGAGTTCAGTGATTCAGGTAAAATGATGATTATAATTAAACATAATCAACTATTTCTGATCACTTTTTTTCTTCATCCATCTGGCTGTTAAAATTCAGTTACAACAGCCAAACAAAATCTGAAGTTAAATATTTAAAGGTCAACTGCCCAACTAAAGCAAACAGTGATCGCCGTAATGGTGACTAAAATATAGATTTTCTCCTTCAGTGATTCTGCTTGTTACAGTTTTTTACAGTCGCTAGGACACATTTCTCAATACTTAAAGGAGTAGTTCACTTTTAAAATGAAAATTCTGTCATCATATACTCACCCTCATGTTGTTTCAAACCTGTATGAATTTCTTTCTTCTGCTGAACAGAAAGGGAGATATTTAGAAGAATGTCAGTAACCAGGCAGTTTCTGGTTCCCATTGACTTGCATAGTATATTTTTTTCCTACTATGGAAGTCAATGGGAACCAGAAACTGCCTGGTTACTGACATTCTTCTAAATATCTTCCTTTCTGTTCAGCAGAAGGAAGAAATTCATACAGGTTTGAAACAACATGTGGGTGAGTATATGATGACAGAATTTTCATTTTAAAAGTGAACTTCTCCTTTAAGTCACTTTTTCAAAACTCTTCACACAGTTCTCCTAACCAACTTTCAGCTCGGCACAGCAGTTCATTTCACATTCAAAATGCACTAAAACTACCAAATCACTTCATACATATCTCAAATCAACACATTCTTCCATAACACTAGCAAAGGTTGTCAGCTAACAAACACACTTTGTGTCACGGGGTGGTGCAGGATACTGAACACGAGGACACGGGCACTTCAGTATAGTTGCTTTAATGACAAACTAAACTTCAATAAACAAACAAGAACGCAATAAACTTCCAGGAACTCAGATCACACAACCATACATCGACGAGAACCGACAAAGGACAGACAGAACTGAAGGAACTAAATACAGATACAAATAAACACTAACAAGGTGAAGACAGGTGACACAGATGATGATGACGAGGAACAGGTGGATAATGAGGGAGTGAGTTCAGGTGAGGAGACAAGAGGATCCTGGGAAGTGTAGTGAAGAGACGGAGACTAGACAGACTGTGACATTACACCCCCCCTCCGGAAAGCGCGACCTCGCGCTGCAGAGGAATCAAGGCGGAGCAGATGGAGGGAGGAGCCAAGGCGGAGCAGATGGAGGAGGAGCCAAGGTGGAGCAGATGGAGGAAGGAGCCAAGGCGGAGGTGGGGCTGACGACACCAGGGGGCCGACTGACAGGGGCGGAGCAGGTGAGGGAGGAGACCAGGGTGAAGCCGTAGAGCTGACGAGACAGGGTGATGCTGAGGGACTGGAGGAACATGGTGAGACCGCAGGCTCCGGCGACAGAAGGGTAGACAGGGACACAGAAGGACACGGTGGAGACAGAGGGAGTGAGGACCAAAGGGAAACTGAGGGGAGTGAGGAGTCCAACAGAACCGGGGGGACGAAAGGACGAGGCGTAGCCAGAGGAGAGAAGTCCAAAGGTGAGGGAAGGCCGACGAGGGACCAAAGTGGATCCGGGGGGACGAGGGAGCCTGGCGGAACTGGGGGACTGAGGGGCCATGGTGGAGCTGAGGGAGGTAAGAGCCAAGGGGGAGCAGATGGGACGAAGGGCCGAGGTAGAGTCCAGGTTGAGGAGGTTGGAGGCGGAGGCCAGGGATCCACCAACCAGGCTGGATCAGCAAGGCTGGTAGTCAGGGGTGGACGGGCTGAAAGGTGGCAGATAAGAGGAGGTGGGAGAGGGAGGCTGGGTGGGAATACCATCTCTGGCTGAGCGTGGCTGACGTGAAGCTCTGGCTGGGCGTGGGCTGACGTGGAAGCTCTGGCTGGGCGTGGCTGACGTGAAGCTCTGGCTGGGCGTGGCTGACGTGAAGCTCTGGCTGGGCGTGGCTGACGTGAAGCTCTGGCTGGGCGTGGCTGACGTGAAGCTCTGGCTGGGCGTGGCTGACGTGAAGCTCTGGCTGGGCGTGGCTGGACGTGAAGCTCTGGCTGGACGGCGGTCTCTGGCTGGACGGCGGCCTCTGGCTGGACGGCGGTCTCTGGCTGGACGGCGGTCTCTGGCTGGACGGCGGTCTCTGGCTGGACGGCGGTCTCTGGCTGGACGGCGGTCTCTGGCTGGACGGGGTCTCTGGCTGGACGCCGTCAGCGGTGAAGGTTTGACTGGGCTGGAAGGGACCAGCGGTGAAGGTTTGACTGGTGGACGGACCAGCGGTGAAGGCTGACTGGCTGGACGGGACCAGCGGTGAGGTCTCGGCTGCGCTGCAATCAAAACAATGGCACCAAAAAGTGTGTTTTTTGGTTGCCAGGGCAAGACAACACTGCACAAATGTCCAAAGAACCCAGAGTTAAGGGACCTGTGGATGGATTTTGTTTTTCCAGAGCAGCAACGGAGTTGCGCAAGTGTTCTTGTTTGTTCCCTTCATTTCGGCGGTAGCTGCTAATAGTTTTATAAACAAGGCACAGTTCGACGATTTGCAGATCGCCTAATACTTAAAGATGGAGCAGTCCCAACGATAAAGGTTCACGGAACCGCAGGCGGTGAGTAAAACTGCTTCAAATGTCTGTGTGTTGTTAACTATCGGCGTGTAACGTTAAGCACAGCAAGTAAACAACATGATCACGTACAGTTAATGTATCGATGGAGCATGCGATGTATGGTGTGTGTTTGTGTGTTTAAATACAGTTGTTTAGCTGGCCACTGTAGGTGTCAGTTTGTTTATTGTAAAAATAAATCATGTCCTCATAAACCACGAGTCTGTCTGTTTACAACACACGCAAAAGCTTTGCGCGCTCCCGCCCACACGGCACGCCTCCACCCGCTCGGGTTTTTCCGGAAAGACTCGGTACAGCCTATTTTTCTTTTATAAATATAATAAAACTAAAGACTTTTTGGAGATATGAAGGATGCAATACTACTCTATAGGTACTCAAGATTAACATGAGATTGAGTGAAACTGAGTTTCACCCCCCCTTTAATGAGTTTTGGCGGTTGTTGTGTCGAAGTGAGAAACGAATTAATGTAATTTGAAAGATGTAGTCATTGAATGCATTTTGTGCCAAAGCAATGATAAATGATCCACAGTTTAGTCCACATATACTTCTGTTGTGCTCACTGTGTGAAGAGTTTTGAAAAAGAAATGTGTCCTAGCGACTGTAAAAAACTGTAACATCAGGTGTCTTCAATAATGGCCAATCATCCCTCAATTAATCACTTAATTATCTCATTACCTGTAACACTCTTGAGTCTGGATCCAAATAAAGTTAATTTAACACTGGAGTTTTTGTTGTGGGTGGAATAAAAATATGGCAGGACTTTTACTTTCTGACCCCTGACTGGACTTAGCCTACTTCTTTTTTTACAGATAATTTCTCCAGCCTTTGCTCTCACAAGGGACACTTGTTGCTGGCATGCAAAGATATTTTTTAGCTAGGACATACAAATGAGGAAAGATTACTGCTCTCTCTTTACAGTAAGTTAGGGGATCATGAGTTCTGGGCAAAAAATGCATCGTTGAGGTATTTTTTCCCTTCCACTGTGGGATCAGCTGTAGTATTGTGTATCATCTGGGTCCACACTCGTCAGGACAGCTGGACTAATTCCTAGTACACTGTGTCTGTCAAGAAAATAGTTAGGGACACTACAGCCTATCTAAAACCATGTAACGTTGACTACATACTGTGCAAAGGTGTTAGGCTTAGTGTTAGACTCGGACGTAACAACCCAAGATTGTAGAATTGAAAATTAAACTAAGCCACAATTATCCGTTTTTGAATTATTTAAAAAAAAATGGAAAATGAAAGTTTGAAGCCAATTTTTCATTTGTTTAATTTTGATGGTGCAAATTGAACAAAGAACTGCAAAGCGACTGTATTGAACTGATGCCTGAACATCCAGTCCTGAATAACTGGAATGATCGGCATGCTCTAGGAAGAAAAAGGGGTTTGTGAGACTTTAAGTTGTTGATTGATTATTTGTTCACTTTTATTATTTTATGGAATCGTTGGTATTGTACTCATATAATTTTTGATTGAGATTTCTGTCATGTCACTGTCCGCTGATTTCATTTGTATATTAATCTACATCATAATATCGTTTATAATTTTGTTTTATAATTGACTGTAATGTACCAAATATGGATGTTCAGATGAAATTTGTTAGATAGAGAATGTAAAATTGTACAAAAACTGAGATTATTCTATAATAAACTCATAATATCCTGTTTCTCATAAAAGTGTTTTTCACATTTGTTTTATATTTATTCATACCATCTTAGTAAATAAATGGCAGAACACTGATCCCCATATATACGCTGAGTAATTGCATGTTAATATCCTGTTGTCACCCACTTGTGTTTAATCTCAGTTTTTTTGCATCATCCTCTTCTCCCAGTTTAACAACATTATTCATTCCCTTACAGTAATTACAATCAATACAGAGGTCAAATTTGTCCTGTTTAAAGTCTAGGCAGAGTTTCGGAGAGTTTCGTTGTCTGAACTAATAAAGCCACTTCCTGTTTAATGATTATGACTATCATTCAACCACAGCTCTTCTGTAGACACTTGCTGTCAGACATAAGAGCGAATTATGGAATTAGAGGACATTTATGAAAATGATGATATTAAGGACACAACTGGACCTCGAACACAGAATCACAGCCAGGATGAAGGAAAAGATGGAAAGTGCCGTAAGTAGAAAGTTTCATTTGAAGAAGAAATGGTGTTGTTAACTTTTGAGGAAATGAGAAATGTAACTTATAAATTCAATCTTTTTTCAAAAAACAATGTCTTCATGTTTCTGTATTTTATTAACAATAGGTTATTTTATTTAACTTTTCAACATATGTTATTATTTGCAAATTGTACTGTAGATTTTCCAGTATCATTATCAAAGAATAAACGTTTTTGTTAAAAAGACGTGTTACAAAGATGAAGGTGAATTTGAGCTTATATTTCTAATAATATGAATTGGTTGTTAACTGATATTTGTGTGTGTGTGTGTGTGTGTGTGTGTGTGTGTGTGTGTGTGTGTGTGTGTGTGTGTGTGTGTGTGTGTGTGTGTGTGTGTGTGTGTGTGTGTGTGTGTGTGTGTGTGTGTGTGTGTGTGTGTGTGTGTGTGTGTGTGTGTGTGTGTGTGTGTGTGTGTGTGTTTGTCAGGAGGAAGCAGGTGTTTGGTGTGGATGACAGTGTGTCTCGGGCTCATCTGTGTTCTTCTGCTGGTCTTCATCACACTGTACATCACCGTCACAGCAGAGAGAGACCTGTTAAAGAGTTACAAGAACACAGTTGAAGAGTTCAACCACACTATCATCAGCTTACAGGACAAGAACACTGATCTAATGACTCAAAAAGACCAACTGAAGAACAACTTCAGCTCTTTGAGTCAGAAGAAACTGGAGTTAGAGACTGAACTAAGGAATTTACATGAACTAGGTCAGTACAAATGGGTTTATGTATATGTGCACTTTACAACACAATTAATAAATGTAATTGTTTATGTTTATTGAAAGGAAAGGACAGGTTTTTCATGTCCAGTGAGCCGAAAAGCTGGTCTGAGAGTAGAGAGTTCTGCAGAGATCGAGGAGCTGATTTGGTCATTATCAACACTGAAGAGAAGCAGGTGAGATCAGACATATCTAGTTTACAGTAATTCTGTTCTGAATGAACATACTGTTAGATTTTGGTGTATTTGGTCGAGCAGTGGTTTAGGTGGCTCGCCAATGTATTAGATTTCTCCAATACATAAAATAAGTAAGCTTGACCAGAGTTCTTGTGGGGAGAAGAATTTATTGAAGGTTTGTAGTGTAGCAGCCTTCAGCATCGATGTTAGCATGTCACCCTTCAACAATCTTAACCCAAAGTTCTGTCTGTGAGACAGAACTTTATACATGAAGACAAAGCCTATAGGCTACAAAACAATAGAAACCTGTTAGGACCTCCCACAGGAGATCGATCTAACTTGAGCAATGCTAATTTACTGTCATTCACACCAATCAGTTTCTCTGGGCCATACATCTGAATGGGCTATACATCTGAATGGGCCATTTGGCACACACACACCTTTGCAGACACAAACAGAGTGGAATACATCTGATACATATTCACAATGTAAATTAATCTGTAACTGAAAATACAAAATCTATCAATCCCTCCTTTGATCATATTTGATCACATAAAAAATAAAGAACATAAAGCAAAAAGATATAATGTACACATGCTGTATACAGGTTCCTTCTTAAAATTACAGTATAAGAGTTCATGGTGAAACTTTGCATCCTCTTGAATGCTGGAATCCTCTGGAATCTTTTATTTTGGAGTTGTGATCTTTTGGAAGTGGCGGATAGTGTTGTGTTCTGTGAATGTTAAGAAGTTTTCATCTAAGTGGCCAATGCAGTGCGGTCTAAACATTGGATGCCTCTGAAACGCTGGAACACCTGCAATCACACAAAAGAAAAAAGGGGAACGTATCTTTGCCAAGGAAAATATTTTAAACGCATAGTTCATAACTGCCTGAAAAACTGTCCCTATTTAATATTGGCAGGACACTACTGTGTTTATCAGTGGCTGTATGTTTATGTCTTCGTCCTCAGGCGACAAGCTAGAGCCTAAAAAACCCTAGTCCCGCCATATCTGGACTCTGATAAACACTACTGCCGTCTATCCCTCATCTCTAGGCAGATGTTTCAAATCCCAATGGCTCACGTCAGTCCACTCATCTTTTCTCTGCACCTTAAACTCCTTCATCAGTTACCATGATATCCTGAAGGCTATCCCTTCTGGATTCTAATGGTGAAAATTGATTCTTGGCATTGTGTTCTACCAGGCTGAGTCTTTCGTCAGATTGGGCAAGGCTGTCAGATGTTAGATTTTCATTGGACATGGGCCAGCCTGTGACATGTTCAAAAGGGCATAGTTCAATTTCCTTGTGGTCATCCTTACTGCATTGCTTGTCATTGTGCAGTTTTGTTTTAGCTTTCATCATTGATGGCATTTGTTTTCTGGGTGCTTCATCTTGAATCAGTTTACATGGCAAAACTTGCTGAAGTTGTCTTAATGCCGCTGTATGTGCACCTCTCTCCTTTACGGCTTGTATAGCAGCACCTTCGACTAGGACATCCTCTTTGGCTTCAGTTGTTGAGACTTCTGTGTATGCTTTTATATTTGGGGTGGTGTCTTCATTTGTTCTTTTTGCATACACATGGAGTCCATCAGTTTTCGGATGAGATGTCACTAGTTGGTGCTGCAGAGAGAGGCTCTTCAGTTTCCCTGCGGCTCAACAGCATTTAGCAGAATCTGTTTTTGTTTGGCTGTCAACTGCTGAAACCTCCTCAAAAGGTTATCCTCATCATCACTTGTGTGATGTTTTAAACTCAGCTTGCAATCACGAACCCAGTGTCCTTCTTCGTTGCAATCCCTGCATCTTCCTTGAGTTTTTGACTGTCTATTATCTTCATTTTCTTTATGCTCATTCCACATTGTCTTGTTGTGGTATGGCATGTTCTTCGATCGCAATGCTCTGATTTTGACTTCCTGTGTTCTTTCAATCTTTGCTGACCACTCAACAATCTTATGAAAAGATGTTCCAACACTGTCCCAGTCGTCATATTGGATTTTGAGTGCTTTTGAAACTTCAGGTTTCAGTCCATTTACAAAAGCAGTTTTCAGAGGCATGCTAGTGTCCTTGTCAAGATCCTCGCTGTCATTTAAACCAGCATGTTCCAACCAAGTTTTTCTGAAGCGTTCTTCGAACTCTGCAACACTTTCTCCAGTCTTCTGCATACATGAGGTAATTTTAGCCCAATTAACCTCTGCAGGTTTCAGTTCAAACAAGAATGTGCGTACAGCTTCCCATCCAGCCTCAATGTTTTCTTGAAACTCGCCTACCCTGTTTTCAACACTTTCAGTTATCCTCTTTTGTTCCTTGTCCCTCAAGTTCACATTAACAATCATCACACCATCTATTGGGTGTAAGTTGTAGATTTTCTGTAAGCGTTGAAGAAATTGCCATACTTTTCGTGGTTGTTTGTATACGTCTGGTAATTCCTTTGACCACTTGTCTACTTGCTCTGGTGAAGCTTGCTGGTATGTTTTACAGGGAACATATTTGTTAATAGTTTTTTTTTACGATGCGGGTTCGTCTTTCGCCTTCCTCCTCATACTCCTCCTCATTGTCAACTTCAATTTCAGTCCTTCTGTTCTTGACAATTACAGGAGCAAGTCTGATCTTCTTGTTCTTCTTGGGGGCATGAACATGTGTCTCAGGTTCAACATCACTGTCATCAGGGCTCTCATTCAAGCTGCTGTCACTTTCTCCTAGCAGATACTGACGTTGTTGAATCTTCTTGAGGTCTTTAAATGGATAGAGTGACTCTTTCACTATCTTGCTGCTAGATTTTATGGAATTTTGTCGTCCAAAAATCAGCTTTAACAGCTTGTCATTATCATTTAAAAGTCTTTCTTTGTCCTTCTTTTCATTCTGCAATTGTTCAGCCAGTGCTCGAACCTTTGCTTTCTCTGCTTTGTACTCACGCTGTGATTTGTCAGTCTCACACTTCTGTCGATGCTGTAGAATTTGTTTTACCAAAATCACAGACAAGCCATCTCTGTTGGTGTTTGTCCTTAAGCGCTGCATCTTTCCATAAGCCCTTTTAATGTCCGGCAAAGCCCATATTCCATTCTCTGAGTGCTTGATGCCATACTTCTGGCATATGTCATCATGGCACTTCCTCAGTTCCAGCCTTTTGCCCAAATATGCATTTAGATTGTCCATCATCTGATCAATGGTAACATCTGGAGGTTCTGTTCCATGTCTTTCTGTTGTTGGCCTCGGTGCAGGGCCATTACCATTTTTTAGTGCAGACTCAGCCATGGCAAGTACAGGACAAGTGCCCTCAAAGGTGTGGAAAAAAAACAAAAAGTGTTTGAGCCGTTAAAGGTGCTTATTCAGATTTAAATTCTCAGCAGTCTTTGACTGACCATTTCAGTTAAACAGACAAATCATTAGTTTACTAACTCAGCTTAGTTTTCAATCCTACATTCAAAACAAAAGAAAAACTCCTGATTGATAAGACTTGTTCAATTCTTTCTGAGTTCTAACCTGAATTGGTTTAAATTTGTCCCTTAGACATTAGACTTTCAATCGTTCTGCATCTTTCATCAGAAGGCAAATAAACGTCTAGTTTCTAACACAATTAGAATGTTTAGTTCAAAACTAAAATATTGGCTACTGAATTAGCACCCAGTCAAGAATTCCCAATTCTTGCAGCAACATCAGTCCCAAACCTTATACAGTTTCTACATTCTCTGAACGAACGGACTAAATTGTTTCTTTAACAATTCCTACAGACTCCAAAGAAAGGACCAAACCTTATACAGTTTCTACAATCTCTGGACGAACGGACTAAATTGTTTCTTTAACAATTCCTACAGACTCCAAAGAAAGGACAAACCTTATACAGTTTCTACAATCTCTGGACGAACGGACTAAATTGTTTCTTTAACAATTCCTACAGACTCCAAAGAAAGGACCAAACTTATACAGTTTCTACAATCTCTGGACGAACGGGACTAAATTGTTTCTTTAACAATTCCTACAGACTCCAGAGAAACTGGAAACCAAACTTATACTTTATTTTAATAGCTCCTACAATCCCATGAGAAGGGACCAAACCTCTTTCTTAAATGATTCTTAGAGACTCAAGAGAACAGGGCCAAGCTATAAAACTTATTTCTATAGCTCCTACACTTTCAAGAGAATTAACTAAATCATTTAAAAGGTTTCTACAGACTCATGAAAAAGGCCCAAGCCTAAAATTCTCAACAATACACAGTATGTGTGACTACACTACAGTTCTTTACTGGTCTACTATTATTCTTTTCAGAAGATGTTCTTTTAGAGAGCTGATAAGTTTCACTCACCAAATTAGGATATTTGAGACTGGATCCAGTTGATTCGAATAAATTGTGTCCGCAGATGCAGTCTCTTGAACTTCAGATACTTGAAAATTACTCTGTTTACTTCTTGTTGCAGTTGGTGAGTTCTCTTCTTGTCAGTCTCTCCTGGCTGGCTCGCCAAATTGTTAGATTTTGGTGTATTTGGTCGAGCAGTGGTTTAGGTGGCTCGCCAATGTATTAGATTTCTCCAATACATAAAATAAGTAAGCTTGACCAGAGTTCTTGTGGGGAGAAGAATTTATTGAAGGTTTGTAGTGTAGCAGCCTTCAGCATCGATGTTAGCATGTCACCCTTCAACAATCTTAACCCAAAGTTCTGTCTGTGAGACAGAACTTTATACATGAAGACAAAGCCTATAGGCTACAAAACAATAGAAACCTGTTAGGACCTCCCACAGGAGATCGATCTAACTTGAGCAATGCTAATTTACTGTCATTCACACCCCAATCAGTTTCTCTGGGCCATACATCTGAATGGGCTATACATCTGAATGGGCCATTTGGCACACACACACCTTTGCAGACACAAACAGAGTGGAATACATCTGATACATATTCACAATGTAAATTAATCTGTAACTGAAAATACAAAATCTATCAATACTTAAATATATTTTGTCATACGTACATACAACCAACAGTAATTTAAAAAGTCACACCAGAGTCTCTTGTTTTAACACTGCTTGGAAAATAAATGCTACAATGATACAACAAACGTCTTTCATATTTGATATGCTCTTGCTGTTGAATATTCATTTTGAATGCTGGTACACAGCAAAATCCTCAGTGTTAAATTAACACTGAAAAGTGTGAATTATATAAACTCTGACGCCGGTTTCACACTGCACGCGTTAGCAGCGCAGGAGCAGTGCATGTGGTGAGCGGAAGCAGGACACACGCGTTTTGCTTTCATACTGGCAGCGTTTGATGCGCGCGGCATGTTTACAGACAAAGTACTCTATAATGGGTAAGTTGGCATTGCTTTATTTCGTTTTCAAATGCATTTAAGAGAAAAGACTTGTCAAGAAGCTTATTTGATTAATTAATAGGCTATATTATATAACTTTTGGTTGATCTTTGTTTTTGTTGACTTTGTTTTCTTTTTAAATTGACGAAGGTCATTTGATTGACTGTTTAAAACACAATAGATATCATCAATGCGCTTTTGGGTAAAACTACTGTGTATTTTGGGCCATGATCAATGCATTGTCACTTTAATTCAGCGTAAGCCGCGCGGGCAAAAATAGACAGGACGCCGAAACGATCGTGGCACTGCTGCTCCTGCTCTGCTCCTGCTACGCGCTGACGCGCCGCCTCTGCGTGCGGTGTGAATGCTCTAACCTGTTAACATGGGCGGCGAAAAAAATACGCGCTGCTTACGCCCTGCTAATGCGTGCTGTGTGAAACTGGTGTGAGCAGAGTGTTAAATGAACACTGAAGCAGTGCTAAAGTTAATGAGATACTTAAGTGATTAATTGAGTGATGATTGAGCCTTATTGAAGACACCTGATGTTAACAAGCAGAATCACTGAAGGAGAAAAACATAATTGTTTGCTTTAGTTGGGCTCTTGACCCTTAAATCTTAAACTTCACATTGTGTTTGGCTGTTGTACATGAGTTTGTAACAGCCAGATGAACAAGTGGAAAAGGTGATCTGATGGTACTTTATTAATTACAGCAGCACTGGCCTTGTTCAGAATAATGTTTTTACATTTTACAATGTAATCCAAAGAACTTTTTAAACATGTCTCATATACAAAATTATATTCTTTTTTATTTATTTAATTTTTAGACATACAGACATCAATAAATCAACCTGTGAATCTCAACAATGGTGACAATTATAAAGCATGTTGCAGTGCATTCTGGGTGCCACCAATCAAAACTCATTCATGGCTCCCATCACGCATTGCTGCATGAATAAATAATGAGATTGTGTTCAGAGGTGATCTGTTTGTCACCATTGCTGAGACTCATACGTTAATTCTTGATGTCTGTGTGGGCCTACATAAAGAATATTTGAAGTTTTCTTGTTCTTGATTTTTTGGATTTCATTGAAAACGCTACAAATGCTGAACAAGACCAGTGCTACTATAATTAATAAAGCAAACCTATATTGGGCTCTATATGAGTTCAGTGATTCAGGTCAAATGATTTGTGAAACAATGATTATGTAAAAACACAAACAACAAACATCAGATCACATTTCCCACTTGTTTATCTGGCTGTTATAACTCATGTACAGCAGTCAAATAAAATCAAAATGTAATGATTTAAGGGTCAAGAGCCCAACTAAAGCAAACACTGATCACCATAATGGTGACTTAAATGTAGGTTTTCTCCTTCAGTGATTCTGCTTGTTAACATCAGGCGTCTTCAATAATGCTCAATCATAACTCAATTAATCACTAAATTATCTCATTAACTTTAACACTGCTTCAGTGTTCATTTAACACTCTGCTCAGAGTTTATATAATTCACACTTTTCAGTGTTAACACTGAGGATTTTGCTGTGTAACTGTCTTTGTCTTCTGTCTGACAAATAATACCAGATGAAGATCTAAAATGTAATGTTGATTCAATGTTTTTTTTTCTTCACATACAGAAGTTCATATCTTCATTCATCAAGGAGAGAGTGTGGATTGGTTTGTCAGACTCTGAGACTGAGGGGATCATGAAATGGGTGGATAGTTCACCACTGAAACAAGGGTAAGTGATAATTTGACGTTACCATTATGAAGAGTTGGGCTCTTGACCCTTTGTCTTTTTTCTTTGCCTGCTGTAACTGTATATTTTTAAGATACGTTTTTAGTGGCAGAAAACAAAACCAACAGAAACAAGACCAAGTGTTGCTGGATATGTTTTGATTATGATGTCATCACATAATGTTTAGATCACCAATCTCATGTTGTTTTAATTCACCTAACTTCATGTTACTACACCGTGAAACTACAGTAAATCATCTTTCAGTGCAATCAGTTATGAACAATTTTTAAGCTTTGGACTTCATATTTTAATAGACACACACAAACATCAAGAAACAGCCAACGGATCTCAACAATGATGACAATCAACAAAAAAGATTACATCAACTCTGAACATCACAAAACAGGTTAAAAGTCAACATAAAACCAATAGCAAAACTAAAGACAAAAAGTAAAATTTAAAGGAAATAACCAGACAATTCAGCTGCATATGCATATTTTGAGCTGTTCACAATCATATTTGTTACAGAAGTCATCAGATTACACAATAATGGAAGCTCAAAAGGAGTAGGCTGTGTGTGCGCCTACCCCTATGTTCAATACTCTTAGTACTCATGGATTTCATGATTGTATTTCCAATTGTAACTCGACTAATAACACTGCATTTAACAATTTATATTGTATTCATAAGTTACCACAAAATATGCTTAATTCAAGTATATCATTTTACTTTTATTAATGCTGCAATGCATGCTGGGAGTCATGGACATCTTTTTTTACTATGCTTGTTGCATGAAACTTTTGCTTGTCACCATTGTTGAGATTCATACACCGATTATTGATGTCTGTGTGTGTCTGGCTTATCTAAACATTCAAAATGTTCTGTGCAATAGAGGTTTTTTTTAAATCCTTTGGTATATTCTGGTTGTCAATATTCTCATTTGTAAAATCACAATGATTTGACAATCAAAAATACATCAGACAAGAAGTGAGATCAGTGAATCAGGCCACTAGAAAACGAGTGTGATCATTAACAAATAGCCACTATCATCTGATCCTGTTTTCTTTCAGTTTTTTTGTCATAGCAAATGTATTTTTCAGACACAGTTACCGCAGCCAAAGAAAAAATATTGTTCAAGGGTCAAGAGCACAACTAAAGCAAACACTGCTTTTACACTGCTGACAATAAAAGTACATCTAAATCTCTGTCACCTTTTAATAAGAGCTTCTGTAGACGTCTGACAGAAATAAAGTCAGTCTGATTAGTAATAAGCGAAGCTGGTAATGCTGTTCTCTTACGAGAGTATCTCTCGTACTGCGTAATATCTTACGCTATGGGGGAAAACTCTTTTCCACGAGATATTGAAGCCAAAAATTATCCTTAATTTTTTATTAATGTAAAACGCTTTGCGGCAGCAAGCAGACATAGGCGAGACAGCTCGCGCGCCTATTGGCTGCCCTGCGGCAACAGCAGCAGCCTATCGAGAGTGGCTCTGCGTGACGTCACGACGAATGGGGGCCTTTCGCGCCCATATAGTCACGTCCCGCCAGAAAGGGCGTGTGGTCTCGCCCTATAACCAGGCTCGATAGCTGCTCTTACGTTGATTTTCATCTCTTCAGCGAAGCCTCACGCATCGCTGGATCCAGAGTGAGAAGCCGCGCCGTCGACCTGTAGCCTTCAGCGGGACGTGCCATTGAGCCTGGAGTCGCTGGCCTCGCCGCCTTCAGCCGCCGTACCTGCTGTGCTTTCCGGCGTTATATCCTTTCCTCTGCATAGAGTGTGTGTGTGTGTGCTTGCATATCTGCTTTTTTCCCACCCCCTCTAAAAGAGCGGCGTCTTTTTAAAGATGCCTTCCTGCGGTTCTTGCCGAGCCCCACTCAGCGACGAGGACCGACATGTCATCTGCGTGTCCTGCCTGGGTGAGGATCACGCGGACATCGCGCTCGCTGACGGCGGATGCCATCATTGTGAACGCTTGCCTATGGTGACTCTGCGGACTCGCCTAGCTTCGTTCTCCGAGCCCGCATCCCAGCCCGCCGTGATGCCGCGCCGCAAGAAGCGCCGCGCCCAGCGCGCGCGCCCGAGCTATTTCCAGCCCGCCAAAGCTCGCCGGTTCGCCCGCCAGCTTCGCCGGCTTCGCTCGAGTCGCTCCCAGACGGACAGCGGCCGCCGTCTGCCGCCGCGTCCGCACTTGAGCTCGACGAACTTACCGGAGACGGCATTGAAACTGAGCCGATGCGTCCGCTCTCTCAAGCCGTGGATTACATCGGCCTCAACTGAAAGGCGCTCGCGCAACTAACGCGCAATAGGCTGGACGGACGCTTTCTCGGGAAAGACGAAGCTCCGTCACAGTCGAGACCCGCGCCTTTCCCCCCTGAATGGTGAGAGACATTTGTGGTTAATGCTATCCGAGATGACGGAAGCCGAGCGCTCCGTGTTCCTCGACGTTCTCGTTCTGCTGGACGCCGCCCCCCTCAGCGCGGGCCCCGGCCGAGGATTGAGATAAAGCCCGAGGTCTCAAGGCCTTCCTAGTCTCTCTAGGAAAGCGACGGTGTTCAGTTCCCGCTGCGGCCGGATTTACACCAAAACTTCTCGCTCGTTCAGTTCCAAGCAATGTGACTGTTCCAGTGTATTTCGCAGTGAGCAAGCTGGTTCCACAGCCCGCTTGCCTGCGCACAAAGGCCGTCGTTTCGGCTAACTAGCAGCGCCGCCAGGCCCGAGATCAAACACCGCGCTCTCGCTCTGCTGGACGCCGCCCCCCTCAGCGCGGGCCCCGGCCGAGGATTGAGGTAAAGCCCGAGGTCTCAAGGCCTTCCTAGTCTCTCTAGGAAAGTGACGGTGTTCAGATCCCGCTGCGGCCGGATTTCCACCAAAACTTCTCGCTCGTTCAGTTCCATGCGTTGTGACTGTCCCAGTGTATTTCGCAGTGAAGCAGCCGGTGTCTCAGCCCGCTTGCCTGCGCACAAAAGCCGTTTCTATGGCTACCCAGATAAATCCAATAAAGAGTGCATTTTCTGGTGTTCCGGCCACGGCCGATGGTGTTATGAGTGTTGTAAGAATGCCCACGTCCCAGTGCCCATTCCCACACCCAGACACAGCCCGCCACGGTGCAGGGCTAGCACAAATAAAACCAACTCATGTTGGTTGTGCAGAAAATGTAGTGAACGCGCCCATACATGCCCGCTTACACTACACTATGCGTGTCCCTTGGTTTCTGTAAAAACGAAACTAACACACAATTAGTCGGCGCGAGCCGACAGTGTTCTCAGTGCAGTAAATGTGCCCGCTGTCCCGCATTTCCTCACTGACACGCCGAATCCCACGGGATTCACCCCCGCTCGCTTTCTATGCACAACCCGTCACAGAGAAGCTGAGCGCGGCCAGGCTGCCCGCTGTGATTAGCGCGCACCTCGCACGCTGTGAACACAGCGTTGATTCAGTCGGCGCGAGCCGAGTGTTCTCCGTGCAGAAAATGTGCCCGCTGTCTCGCGCCCGCATTTCTCACAGACACTCCGAATCTCACGGGATTCGCCCCCGCTCGTTTTCTCTGCACAACCCGTCACAGAGAAGCTGAGCGCGGCCAGGCTGCCAGCTGTGATCAGCGCGCGCCTCGCACGCTGTAAACACAGCAGTGATTTAGTCGGCGCGAGCTGACAGTATTCTCAGTGTAGTAAATGTGCCCGCATTTAGTAAATGTGCCCACATTCCCTCACACGCGCCGAATCCCACAGGATTCGCCCCGCTCGCTTTCTCTGCGCGTCCCGCCATAGAGAAGCTGAGCGCGGCCAGGCTGCCCGCTGTGATCAGCGCGCCCCCCGCCTCGAACGCTGTAAACACGGTGTTGTGTTCCCAGTACACAGGGGCTCTCGAGCCGCCGTCCTGCCGCGGCCAGAGCCCAGATTTCATTCTACCCCTAGCTATTCACGCAGATGCGTGGTCAAGGCTTCCCGGGGTATCAGAATGGGTGTTGAACACTATAACGAGAGGCTGTTCGCTACAGTTCGCTCGACGCCCCCGCCGTTATACGGCGCGAGTCGAAACTACGGTGTAAAGCGAAGTGTTTCATCTACTTCGAGCCGAGATAGCGAAACTACTGAGAAAAGGGGCTATAGAACCTCTATCTCAGGGCGAAGGGGGCTTATACAGCAGATATTTTCTGGTACCGAAAAAAGATGGTGGGCTCAGACCCATTCTAGATCTGCGACTGCTGAACAGAACGCTCGTGAAGCGCCAGTTCAGAATGCTTACGACCAGGAAATCCTCGCGCAAGTGCGCCAAGGAGACTGGTTCATGTCAATAGATCTGAAAGACGCCTATTTTCAAATACAAATAGCGTCCCATCACAGGCGATTCTTGAGATTCGCCTTCGAGGGCCAGGCATATCAATACACAGTCCTGCCGTTCGGCCTGTCCATAGCACCCCGTACGTTCACGTAGTGCATGGACGCGGCCCTCGCCCCCCTGAGACTTCGGGGCATGCGAGTTTTGAACTACTTGGACGATTGGCTGATTCTAGCTCGTTCACGAACGGAGCTCATAGAACACAGGGCCGCATTACTCGAGCACCTCGAGGAGCTGGGCCTTACAGTCAATTGGGCGAAAAGCTCACTGCTCCCCAGTCGGAGAATTTCCTTTCTGGGAACAGTGTTAGACTCGCTATCCATGACAGCACGCCTGTCACCGGAGCGCGGATTGAATATTCAGCACGTCGCGAGATCCTTCCGCCACGGCTCTATAGTCCCGCTCAGAAGGTTTCAGAAAATGCTGGGTCTGATGGCCACAGCAGCCTCCGTACTCCAGTTGGGCCTGCTCCGCATGCGCCCACTGCAGCTATGGCTAAAAGCACGAGTTCCCCCCAGGGCGTGGACCGCAGGCCTATTTCGCCTCAGGGTCGACCTTCAGTGCATTTCGGCTCTGAAACCATGGAAAGCAACCGACTGGTATCAGTCAGGTGTGAGTCTGGGGATCCCCTCGAGTGTGAAGGTGGTGTCTACGGACACCTCCACTTCGGGGTGGGGAGCGCTGCTCGAGGGCAGACCGCTAGCTGGCCTATGGTCAGCGCGGGAGAAGCTCCTTCACATAAACTGCTTGGAATTATATAGCAGTCGACAAAGCGCTAAGGCGCTTCTGTCCCCAGATAATAGGCCACCACGTATTGGTTCGGTCGGACAACATGTCAGTGGTGGCGTACATAAATCGCCAGGGCGGCGTCAGGTCCCGAAACCTTTACAGGCTGACGGAACGCCTCCTGGTCTGGGCTCAGCACAACCTGCTCTCGCTGAGAGCGGCGCATGTGCCTGGTCACCTAAATGTGGGGCCAGACAGGCTGTCCAGAAATAACGTCCCAGCAGGAGAATGGTCTCTGCACACGCAGACGATCCAGCTGCTGTGGGAAACGTTTGGCAAAGCGCAGGTGGACCTGTTCGCGTCCCAAGAAAACGCTCACTGCCCGAGATTCTTCTCGAAAAGCCGGGACGCGCTGGCCCATGTTTGGCCCTGCCGCCCCCTATATGCTTTTCCCCCTGTCTCACTCCTGCCTCAGGTGTTGGAGCGAATCAGGAGGGAGGGATGCCCAGTGCTACTCATAGCTCCGCTCTGGACAAACCAGTCGTGGTTCCCTGTCCTGATGCAGCTGACCAGCGCTGCCCCATGGCCTTTACCGTTGAGGAGAGACCTCCTCTCTCAGGCGGAAGGCTCGATTTGGCATCCTCGCCCGGATTTGTGGTCCCTGCACGCATGGGCCATCAACGGGTACCCGCTGACCTCCCAGAGGGAGTGTTAAACACGATCGCGCAGGCTAGAGCCCGTCTACCAGACGGCTCTACTCCTCGAAGTGGTCTGTGTTCTCTGCTTGGTGTCAAGCGCAGGGCTTTTCACCTGTAGACTGCGGGGTTACGGAAGTGCTTTCCTTCCTTCAGGAGCTACTGGATAAGGGCAGGTCCCCTTCCACGCTCAAAGTATACGTGGCGGCCATAGCAACGTTTGCAAAACCGGTGTCTGGCCAGTCACTAGGAAAGAGCGACTTAGTCGTGCGTTTCCTTAGAGGAGCTCGGAGGCTAAACCCTCCCAGGCCCCCTTCAGTCCCGACATGGGACCTTTCCACGGTCTTGGAGGCCATGAAAGGTGCCCCATTCGAGCCAATCCAGTCGTCAGACATGAAACACTTGTCTTTCAAGACAGCGTTTCTTATGGCTCTCGCTTCAGTGAAGCGCGTAGGGGACTTGCAAGCGCTCTCAGTAAGCGCGTCATGCATGGAGTTTGGACCTAATGACTCAAAGGTCATACTCAAACCGAAGCACGGCTATGTGCCGAAATCCCTCAACACACCGTTCAGGGCCCAGGTGATTTCCCTGTCTGCCCTTCCGGTTCTCAATGAGGAGAAGGACGCGAGTCTCCTTTGCCCTGTCAGGGCACTAAGGGCTTATGTGTCCCGCTCGTCTGGTTTCAGACAGACTGAGCAGCTTTTCGTTTCGTTTGGCGGCCGTGCTAAGGGACTTGCCGCTTCGAAACAGAGCCTATCCAGATGGATAGTCGGTGCCATAGCGCTGGCTTACACTTCTAAGGGCCTACAGTGCCCTTTGGGTGTTAGAGCGCACTCCACAAGAGGCATGGCCTCCTCGTGGGCATGGTCTAGCGGGGTTACCCTGCAAGATATTTGTATGGCCGCGGGCTGGGCCTCGCCGTCTACATTTATAAAATACTATAACTTGGAGGTTCCCGCCTTACAAGCTAAGCTTTTGGCGGTATAAAATTCAGTGCTATCTGCCCGCTGTGCGGCTCGGATACTGAGTTTGACCTGCGTATTGCTCACTGACCGGTACAGCAGCTCATTAAAATGTTGACACACTTGTGGCCACCCAGTTCAGGCTGAATGTTCACCCTGACGGTATGGTCTATTTGTCACATGATTAGCTCCTTTCGGATGCTATTTACAGGGAATGATGCTTCTAGCCTCTCTTCCCTCACTCTCTGTGAGTGTATGGTGATTATGCACTATATGCGCCCCGGGCTTCGGCCCCTGGGACTTTGGTGTTGGATCCCTACCAGCACGGCGTGTTGCATTGTGTTCCCCATAGCGTAAGATATTACGCAGTACGAGAGATACTCTCGTAAGAGAACGTACTCGGTTACTAACGTAACCTCGGTTCTCTCTAGAGAGGGAACGAGTACTGCGTATCTTGCCGTGCTTGGAATACGCTCTGGTTCGCTTCGGCGATGAAAACCAACGTAAGAGCAGCTATCGAGCCTGGTTATAGGGCGAGACCACGCCCTTTCTGGCGGGACGTGACTATATGGGCGCGAAAGGCCCCCATTCGTCGTGACGTCACGCAGAGCCACTCTCGATAGGCTGCTGCTGTTGCCGCAGGGCAGCCAATAGGCGCGCGAGCTGTCTCGCCTATGTCTGCTTGCTGCCGCAAAGCGTTTTACATTAATAAAAAATTAAGGATAATTTTTGGCTTCAATATCTCGTGGAAAAGAGTTTTCCCCATAGCGTAAGATATTACGCAGTACTCGTTCCCTCTCTAGAGAGAACCGAGGTTACGTTAGTAACCGAGTACGTTTTTGGAGTTGTTTAATCCTCCTCTGCTGAGATCTTCATATATTTAATGTTTTTATCTTCAGTTGATTTCATATTTTTTCTGTTCTGTTCCTCTTACCTCCAGTGATTCTGCTTGTCTGAATTAGCTCACTTGTTTTTATTCACTCAGTCAAGTGGACTAGTGAACTAATGTAGGGAATAGTGAATGAGAGTATAGGGTGCGACTTGGAACACATCCTCTTAATTCCCAGTATAGTCTACTTTCTCAAAAACTACAAATATCACCCAGAATGCATTTCTTCTACGGGATATTGCTGTTTTAATGGAAAACAGCATGTTACTGTAAAAATGTGGCCCCTTTTTTTCCAGCATTTTTTCCAGTGTTACCTCAAACACCACAGCCACAATTTTATTTAAATTTTTTAGAAAAACCTTCTCTAATTTACTTTTTTGCACTTTCAATTTTCCTCTAGCATCTGTAATAAGTTTACACTTTTATTCAGGTTTTGGTATGAAGAGGAGCCAAATAATGCAGGTGGAGACGAGGACTGTGTTGAACGGATGCCTTCAGACTCCATCCAGAACTGGAATGATCTCTCATGCTCTCAGAAGAGGAAAGGTTTATGTGAGAAATAGGGTTCATCCCGTCTTCTCGTGTTGTTAATTGTATTATTTTATGGAATCATCACTCTTATTATTAATTAAGGTTAAGGTTCCTGACTTTTAAACAGTCTGCTACTGTAATTTTATTTAGTAAATGCTTCCATGATATCAGTGTCTTTTATACTATTTTGTAACATACATTTAAATTCATAGAAAAGTTTAAAACTGTCACAAAAAAATGTATTGCTATAATAAACATACAACATCAGCAGGGGGAACTGTCTAATCTGGGACTAATGCACACTTTGCTCCATCACAAGCAGATCTATGCCAACATTAACTTCTTCTGGCTGTTATTATGCATCTCATTTGCTGGTCTGAAGTGTTGAGGTGAAAATCACAGTAAAATATAGAAGTTTAAAGTCTTCCAGATGCATCAGTTATTCTTATGAGTGTCTGTGAAACTTCTTTTGATATTGTTTTTGTTTTGAATTTGTTTAATTGCTTTCGCTTTGAATAAAATGTTCTACAACCATTATTATTATTATTATAGTAAACTGTATTTCCGGTTTTATTTCATCCTTGTGTATCTGTTTATTGCACCATGTCTGTATTTGCTCCAGTCCAGCAGGGGCAGCAGAGAGCAGGTTTATCAGACTGAAGTGATCAGAGAGGAACAGACACATCAGATTCAGGCATTTTCTGCTGGTCCTGCATCATCAATATACAAAGGTCCAGTTTGGCCAGTTTAAGTGTGTTTGAGTTTATTTGAGTGTTCACAGATTCCTCTTGTTGGCTTTTGAAGCTGATAACATGTGGTTGAATGTACAATACACAAACACAGTAGTGTGAGTCTGCAGGGAGTTTTGGCAAGGCGAGTATGAAATGAAACTTCTTTCTGCACTGTAAAATCAGGCCGTGACTCTATCTAACACTTTTTAGTTTACTTTATGTCTTAATTGTAAAAATCTAGTAATCTGTATTATTGACATGCTATGGGTTTTAGCTCAGAAAACCCAAGTTAAAATTAATTTATTGGCTTGAGTTACCTTTTTGTCAAGCAAAAAAAAAAAGTTTGAGGCAGGTCAATTCTTAATTGATTTTTACTCTGCAGTTATTTTTCTGTTTGCATTCTCTGATTTCCCAAAGTCATCTTAACCCTTTTCGCGGCAAAGGTCACAGACAGTCCCAGATTATTGTTGTTCAACATTCATTGCTCGTTAAAACATCACAGTCTTACTTGATCTGGACAAACTGAGAAGGCAGGACGTGAAAAAGCTCAGGCTCAGCAGGCCTGATGTGAAGAGATTCAGGCTCGGTAGGCCTGATGTGAAGAGATTCAGGCTCGGCAGGCCTGATGTGAAGAGATTCAGGCTCGGTAGGCCTGATGTGAAGTGGTTCAGACTTGGCAGAAATGACGTGAAGAGACTCAGGCTTGGCAGATATGACGTGAAGAGACTCAGGCTTGGCAGATATGACGTGAAGAGACTCAGGCTTGGCAGATATGACTTGATGAGACTCAGGCTTGGCAGATATAATGTGAAGAGACTCAGGCTTGGCAGATATAATGTGAAGAGACTCAGGCTTGGCAGATATAATGTGAAGAGACTCAGGCTTGGCAGATATAATGTGAAGAGACTCAGGCTTGGCAGATATGACGTGAAGAGACTCAGGCTTGGCAGATATGACGTGAAGAGACTCAGGCTTGGCAGATATGACGTGAAGAGACTCAGGCTTGGCAGATATGATGTGAAGAGACTCAGGCTTGGCAGATATGACGTGAAGAGACTCAGGCTTGGCAGATATAAGGTGAAGAGACTCAGGCTTGGCAGATATGACGTGAAGAGACTCAGGCTTAGCAGATATGACGTGAAGAGACTCAGGCTTGGCAGATATGACATGAAGAGACTCAGGCTTGGCAGATATGATGTGAAGAGACTCAGGCTTGGCAGATATGACGTGAAGAGACTCAGGCTTGGCAGATATGACGTGAAGAGACTCAGGCTTGGCAGATATGACGTGAAGACACTCAGGCTTGGCAGATATGACGTGAAGAGACTCAGGCTTGGCAGATATGATGTGAAGAGACTCAGGCTTGGCAGATATGACGTGAAGAGACTCAGGCTTGGCAGATATGACTTGAAGAGACTCAGGCTTGGCAGATATGACGTGAAGAGACTCAGGCTTGGCAGATATGACGTGAAGAGACTCAGGCTTGGCAGATATGATGTGTAAATTCTCAGACTTAGACGGGACTGTTGGGTTCCGGGGTTCCTCATCCGCAAAACCCACCGTGAACGATGAGCCACTTAACAACAAGGCATAGTCAATGTATTGGGCCAGGGACCAAAATGTCTTTCAAAGCAACGTCATTAAAATTCAACTGGCAGCACAGCCCACAAAATTCCTCCACATATTTTTCCAGGGGACGATTCACCTGGTGTAAATTTAGGAGGGCAACAGCTGGGTTCATTGTAGGCAGACCCGGCGCCAGACTTTTTTTCAGGGGGGCACATATGAAAACAACCTCATTGCATAATAACATTAATCGATCATGATACAATGATAATGATCGATAGAGCATAATTATATAACACTGACGCTAAAGGTTCGAGTCCGAAATTCTCACATATAAAATACGACCTCAAGTTGTGTCAATCACATTCACACACTGCCTCCGCAACATTTGTCTGTCATAAAAAAAAATGTTTAAGTATTTTGAGAGTTTCTTTTACAATTCACAGCAACCGAATAATCAATACGAAAAAACAGATATGAAAGTTTCCAACTCAATGTGCAGGGACCTTCGAAACAAATGAGCACAGCTCACAAAAACTCAGTTAACATTCTGCCGTATAAATTCAAAATGTGGAGTTTTTATATTTATAATATGAGTTAAGCAACATCACATGACCAAGAGTGCTGAATACAATCACGATTGAAAATGTGACACTGATTTCATATGACCGTTCAATAAACAAGTAATTAATATCACTTACATTTTAGACGAAATATTGGCTGTTTTCGTTCTATTTTAGCAGAGAAAATAGTTCCAATCCAAACAAAGATCACAGCAGAACCAGCGCGTCTCACAGCGACAATCATGTTTTCATCACTGAATGATCAGCGTTTCTAATGAATCGGTTGAGTCGAAGATTCAATGACCCATTCTTAAACAACTGCCTCATTCTTGATAAATCAGCCGTTTGAACGAATCGTTTGAATGAATGACTCAAAGACTCGCTTAATAAGACTAATGCTATCACATGCATTTCCCCGCTCACTGTCGACAAACCAATCAGTCCGTTTAAAAAAATGTAAAAAAAATTCAGACCAAATATATTTTTATTCAGGAGTTATGTTATGTATGTTCAAAACGATAACTTTTGATAATAGTAGCCTATTGATAAAAAGACTGGTGGGACTTGACGTGGAGTTGGTGATGATAGATTGTATACAATACACCAGAGAAAGGGAAAATATGAAGAGAGCAGTACAGAAAGACTTAACAATGGAACATTTATTGAGTATAACCAGTACACAGTCCACAGTTAGGGTGGTTATAACTTTTCTTAAAGAAACCCAACTAGCAAGTAGAATTAGGTTTTTTTTTTCCCTGGAGGTTGAGGAGCTCAGGGTGGAAGCTGGAGGAGCTGAACACGCAGCGCCAGCTGAAGCTTGGCTTTGATCCTATAGGTTGTTAAGGTTTTTTTTTATTTTATTTTTTATTATTATTATGAAGTCCCAATGTGATCACACCTCAGTCCAGTAGATGGCGGTAGTGCACAGCGAATGCAAGCTGCCAAATAAAACTTACCGAAGAAGACTCAAAAGGGCCTAATTTCACTGTGGCAGAAACCTGTGCACTGCTGGAGAGTGTTCGTGCCAATTTTGACTCGATAGTAGGAGGTTTCAGCTCTGCAAAGTGTGGATAACTGACCAAAAAAGGAAAACACAACATTTGGGTGGCAACCAATGCATAGCAATGCCATGGGCTCTGGCCAAAAGAGGACCATAAAACAAGTTATGTTGCGATGGAAGAACCTTAGGGCTAAGGCAACGAAATACCTTACTGAAGCCAAGAACACCCAAACAGGTAATAAGCCATATAAGAGGGGTGATTTCACTGATAAGGCCCTTGATATCATAGGAGGAGAAAAATCTGCTGCTCTGCATGGCATTGAAGGCAAAGAAGCAGATGGAGAGACCACAATTACAGAGATAAGGACTTCAGAAGAATGGGAGCAAAATTCTCCTGCAGAGGAAATGTTTGTCCTGGACTTGACTTCAGTAAATGAGGAGGAAGATAGATCCCCAGTGGATGTAATGAGGACAGTCCAAGACATTCCTACAAGAAAACGCAAAGGTTCCTTAGCTACAAACCAGGATGGCGACAGCTAAGAGTTGCTTAGTTCTGAAACAAGAAACCTGCCTGACAGACATCTCTGGCTGGATGAAAGACCACCACCTTCAACTTAACCTTGCAAAGACAGAGCTACTTGTGATCCCGGCCAATCCAACACTTTGTCACAACTTCACTATTTAGCTAGGCCCGACATCCATAACTCCATCACGGTCAGCCAGGAACCTTGGAGTTGTTATTGATGATCAATTGAACTTCACAGACCACATTACGAGAACTGCCCGGTCCTGCAGATTTGCTTCGTACAACATTAGGAAGATCAGGCCCTTCCTATCAGAGCATGCTACACAACTCCTTGGTCAAGCGCTTGTTTTATCCAGACTGGACTATTGCAATGCTCTCCTGGCTGGTCTTCCAGCTTGCAGGATCAAACCTCTGCAGCTAATCCAAAATGCTGCAGCTAGAGTGGTCTTTAACGAGCCGAAGAGAGCACACGTCACTCCTCTCCTTACAAAATTGCACTGGCTGCCAGTTGCAGCTCGCATCAAATTCAAGTCACTGACGCTTGCCTACAGAACAACCACTGGCTCTGCTCCCTTTTACCTAAACTCATTACTTCAGACTTATGTCCCATCCAGAAATTTGCGCTCTGGAAGCGAACGTCGTCTTGTGGTGCCATGTCAAAGAGGCACAAAATCTCTTTCTCAGACCTTTACCATGACTGTTCCCAGCTGGTGGAATGACCTACCCAACTCAACCAGAGCTGCTGAGTCGTAGCCATTTTCAAGAAACGGTTGAAGACGCATCTCTTTCGGCAGCACTTGTTCCAGTAATACTAACACTTTCTCTTCCTTTCTATTATAAAAAAATAAAAAATAAAAAAAATTCTACGTTGGATTACACTGTGAAATGTTATAGCACTTACATTTTGTTGTCCTGCTGTTAGTTTAACTGCTTCTATGGTTCTCATTTGTAAGTCACTTTGGATAAAAGTAAGCATCTGCTAAATGAATAAATGTAAATGTAAATGTAAGAAACCGAAAGAGCAAGTACAAATTGAGCTGGGTAAATAACAAATCTTGCTTACCCAACTGCAGATGAAGATACATCTCCTAAAGACAGAGATGGAAAGAGCTGGGATCTCTCCTGTAAATGATTTTTGACTATTTAATAGTATTGGTTTTATTTTACTATTAACATTATAACAAAATAAGGAATGTAAAATGTTTCTGTTTATTACAGTGTTTCTGTTTCTTAAAATTAAAATAAACAATGGCTATTTGTGGCCACCGGTATTTTGCCTGCCTGTTGTTCTTTCCTAAGCCAGTAAGGCTACACTGTTGGTTCAGTTTAAAGCATGTGTATGTTAACCCTTCTTTCCTTACTTATTTGACCATTTAACTAGGCCAAATGTTTCAACATAATATTTGTAAATCAAATAATTCTGTACAGGGGTAAAATATCATCAAGAAACTTAAGTTGGAGGACAGATTTTAAATGTAGGATCTTCTAAGCTTCTACCATTCATATTTCAACTCAAAGTTAAAGGTTATTTATGTACTTTATTTAATTTGTTGATATCATCATAGTGAAAATGGAAGAACAGTGACATCTACTGAGAAAACGAAAATGTGAATCTCCTGTTGTCACCCACTTGTGTTTAATAACAGGAAGTCCTCATCCCACAATCTCTATTTCCCATCATCCTCTTTGTTCCTGAACACGACAGCGATGTAAATCATCATTCACTTCCAGTTTATGGTCCTCAACACACAGGTCCAGTTCGGCCTGTTTAAGTGTGTTTGAGTCAGTTTAGGCGATCACAGATTCCTCTTGTTGGACGTTGTATCACTAACCTGATCACAGGGAAAACTCCACAATGCTTTGACTATATGAGGTTGAATATGTAACATATGAAGAGTTCAGATGCAAAAGCCTCTAAATGCCATCTGAAATTTTCTTCTAAAATGATCATTTTTATCATGCTCGTATATTTAAGTTCAATAATTTCACTTAAATGGCAAGAAAAATTGCCATTTAAGTGAAATTATTGAACTTATACTATATGCATCTTCATATATTCAATCATACAGTAGTATAAGCTTACAGAGAGTTTTAGAGTGAGAATGAAATCTAGATTTATCTGTGTCTGAACTAATAAAAACCACTTCCTGTGTTGGTACTATTTAAAAACACGGCACACATCTTAAAGACCTAGCATCTGTGAACACATACTGTACTTTACTGTAAGACTAAGTTTGAGCTAATAATGGAATCAGGGACTTTTTATGTATGCAGAAATATTAATAATAGATCAAGACCTCAAACACCGAGTCGCAGCAAGAATAAGGAAAAGAATAAGTCGCAAGGAAAAGATCGAAAGCAAAGTAAGCAGAGAGTTTCGTCTGACGCCGAGACGGTGTCGCTAATGTTTGAGCGGATGAGAAATGTTACGGAAAGTTTCAATCATTGTTTTCTGTATAAAAACTGTAATTGTTTCTGATTTTATATGAAATGTTCTGTATTTAAGCGAATAGGAATTCTAAATGTTTGTCATTATAAAAGAACATACTTTAAAAAAAATCATTTATCGAACAAAAATGCGATTACTTACAAAGGTTGATTTGAAATGTATAA
The DNA here is from genome assembly GCA_036326025.1 of Chrosomus eos. Classification (NCBI taxonomy): domain Eukaryota; kingdom Metazoa; phylum Chordata; class Actinopteri; order Cypriniformes; family Leuciscidae; genus Chrosomus; species Chrosomus eos. Next base: position 15,389 of record JAZAVI010000577.1, on the reverse strand, counting down.
TATGGCGTGAATTGTTGTTAACTGATTGTGTGTGTGTGTGTGTTGTGTGTGTGTGTCAGGAGGAAGCAGGTGTTTGGTGTGGATGACAGTGTGTCTCGGGCTCATCTGTGTTCTTCTGCTGGTCTTCATCACACTGTACATCACCGTCACAGCAGAGAGAGACCTGTTAAAGAGTTACAAGAACACAGTTGAAGAGTTCAACCTCACTATCTCAGCTTACAGGACAAGAACACTGATCTAATGACTCAAAAAGACCAACTGAAGAACAACTTCAGCTCTTTGAGTCAGAAGAAACTGGAGCTGGAACCAGAGTCAATGATCTCAGTGCTGAGAAAAGCCAGTTACAGGGAAGTGTTGAAGCTTTGAGTCAGAAGAAACTGGAGTTAGAGGCCAAAGTCACTTCTTTGAGTGAAGAACTAAAGAAGGAAAAATCTAAACAAGGTCGGTACAAATCTGTTTTTAATTGGATTCTGTTTCCAATTTATCTTTATCATAATAATTTTAAAAAATTGGGGTTTCTGTTAGGAAATCTGTGTGGGCCTGTATGTTTCTTCATGTCCAGTGAGCCGAAAAGCTGGTCTGACAGCAGACATTACTGCAGAGATCGAGGAGCTGATCTGGTCATTATCAACACTGAAGAGAAGCAGGTGAGTGCAGTGTGAGTGACGTTTAGTTAATGAGAGGTATCACACTCTTTACACGACACACCGCTTTCAATAAAATCGGAAAACTTATTATGCATTTTGAGCATTTATTTACATGACAACGGCTTTTGAGGGCCTGAAAACGCAAACTTTTGAAAACAGGTTTCAAAGTGCAAGTTTTGTAGTTTGTGTAAACTACAAAAACGCAAAATTATGAGAATGGGAATATGTAAATTTGTGAGAATGCATACTTATTATTTGTCTATAGGTGTGTAGTATTTCTTTACAAAGTGACATCGCCAATACATACAGCATACAGCTTTTTAGTCGTTTTCGCTTATCCGTGTGAACAGAGATAGTTTTAACAACACTGTGGCCATCATTGTAGTGTAAACGTACCCTTACTCTTTATATCCACACACAGAGGCACTTAACTTCATTCATCAAGGAGAGAGTGTGGATTGGTTTGTCAGACATTGAGAACGAGGGGATCATGAAATGGGTGGATAATTCAACACTGAGTCAAGGGTAAGTGGTGAAAACCAGTGCAAATCTATTTTAAACATGAGACCTACAACCTCTAAAAAAATAGCTGAAGACACAACTCTTCCACAAACACCACAACCAACGGATGTTTGCTAAACAAAACTTCTCTCTATTAAGACTTTGTACTTTCACATTTGCTCTTGCTTCTGTGCTAAAGTTACTCTTGTTGCCACATGTTCTTCAGGTTTTGGCATGAAGGTGAGCCAAATAATGCAGGAGACGAGGACTGTGTTGAACTGATGCCTTCAGACTCCATCCAGAACTGGAATGATCTCGCATGTTCTGAGAAGAAGAAAGGGGTTTGTGAGAAATAGTGTTCATCCCGTATTGTCATGTTTTTGTTTGTAATATTTTACAGAATCAATCTTATTGTGATTATAAAATTTCTGATGTCTGCTAATTTAATTTGATTCAAACTGGTATCAATTTAATTGTATAATCTTCTTAAACATAAAAATCACAAATTGAAATGCATAAAAGAAAAATGAAAAACTGTCCACATTTTTTTTATTTCCTTAATAAACTTATAACATTAGCAGGGTGAAACCTCTCATGTGTTCATGTCTTCAGAAACATAGTGTCGGCCCAGATCCGGCCCAACTATACCAGATGTGGCCCAGATCCGGACGACGTATGTTGCTGTAATATGATGTTATTCTAGCTGTTATCATTAGTCAGTAAACTACAGAAGTCTAGTGTCCCAGATCGCAATAATTCACCATATTATGCTGTTATTGAATGCCTTTGAAACTTTTGAGATTAATTGTTTTCTCTTTAAATGATCAATACAATGTAAATATAATAAAATGGTAAAATACATTATTACCAAATATTAAAAAAAAGAATCATATTTTGATATATATTTTCATTTACTTTGTGTTCCTGATGTGTGATTATAGCGAGATCCTTCCTCTAGCCCAGCACAATGCAGCAGAGAGACACTTTATAAAATGTATAGACGTACAGTATATTTGTGTTCAAGTTCAAGCACTTACATTTACACCTAGAAAGTTCCTTTGACAATAATATAATTCTATTTCTAAAGAATAACGGTAATTTGTGCTGTTTTCAGAGAATCGTGTGATCGATTACAAATGTAGAATACCAAAAGGCATTTGCACGCCTTTAATAATAATAAACTCCCGTTGGAAGATCGACGCCACTTGAACAACAGTCGTTCCAAACGAAACTGAAAGTGAGCAATGAAACCTCTGTCAGGACTGTGAAAGGGCTCACTTTCAGGAAATCACCATTTATGAGCATGTGACACCGAGCGTCCGTCTGAAAGATAGATGGCGGGAGATTTCGAATTTACGTAGAATAAATTAAACATATAAACCAGAGATTAGACTCAAAATGAGTTCAGTGAATCAGGTAATATTATGATTATGTAATAACATAACCAACTACATCTGATCAACTTTATGTTCATCTGGCAGTTACAAATCAGATACAACAGCCAAACTAAATACAATGTTAACAGTTTAAGGCCCAACTAAAGCAAACACTGATCTCCATAACGGTGTCGTAAAAAATTGATTTTCTCCTTAATGTGTCTTCAATAATGGTCAATCATCACTCAATGAATCACTTATTGAGCTCATTAACTTTAACACTCTTGAGTCTGGAGCCATATTTAACACTGGAGTTTTTGCTGGGTACAATATAAAGAGACAGCCTCTGCTAAGCCAATTTCTTTTTATGTAAAAGTTGTTGTTTAAAGGATTTAATGATGCCTTAATTATTTAAGGTAGATTTTAACTTATCACTATATTTGAGTAGCCTTGAAATAACCTTAAAATAAAGGAAATAATAGTATTGGCACAAGGGTATAAATATGTACCCTTAAGGGTACAGCCCCAGTGACAATCCATTGTACCCTAAAGGTAATATTATGTACTTTATTTTCTGAGAGTGTATGTTGCTGTCTAGGCGCTTTCTTGTCTATGTTTAATAGATGTAAACATGAAGGCATCAATTAAATGTCTCAGTTCTTCTGATCATCATCCTCTCTGTCACTGAGCACCACAGTATTGAAACTAAAAATAAAACAGTTTAAGAAATGAAAAGGACTTCATGTGTCACAAAAGAAACACTGTTAAAGGTGCAGTGTGTAGCTTTTGGCGACATCTAGCGGTTCGGTTGCGAGTTTGCACTAAGGGCTCAGCCCACCGCTCACCTCTCCCTTTCGAAGAGGCTACGGGGGCTAAAACGGGACAAACATCGTTGTCTGAGACAGCAGAGAATAGTCAGAGTAAACCAAGTTTCCACAGTACCACAGTCCATTATAAATCACATAATGGATAAAGTTTACAAAGCCATAGTCAGGTGAGGATCAAGGGTCTTAATACATAATATAGTAATCAGCTGATTGTCTCACGAACGTAACCAGCACATTCTCCCCACATAGCAAACCCATAATACAGCGAGGGAGAAGAACCACATGAAACTATGCAACTATATATTTTTCTAACAGGGTAGTAAAAGTTTAGCTGGCTAATATGAGCTGTTACTGTGGCTGAGCTGGTTAAAGCCTTGTTTATACTCGACGCGTCCGCATGAGCCCAAAGGTGCGTGCGGCAAAAATGGCGTAATTGTAACAGCGCGCGCCCTCCGCATCCCATAGACACCACTTACTACACACAATAGCCTTTTTTCCCTCTGATTTTGGAAACTCGATCGACTTAAAATGCTTCCAAGATCGACGGGTTGGTGATTCCTGTAACTGTTTTCCGGTCAATGACAAGAGTAATTATCCTACTAATCAGCTGTCTCACGAACGTAACCAGCACATTTATCCCCACATAGCAAAGCCATAACACAGCGAGGGTGAAGAATTAAGTTACATGAAACAATCCAACTACATATTTACACCACTGACAAGGGAAAAGTCACTACTCACGGTGTTTATGACTTCTTCTAGCTTTCTTCAGCTTCTCTTTCAAGGTAGTGTACGAAACGCGCTCTGTAAGCGCTGTTTGTTCGCTGTCGGCTACGGTAGAAATATGACGTCACAATACGGCGACCTTCATAGAAGGGGATTCCCGCGCCTATGTAGATATAAATGTCTCATTCTAAGGTAATAAAAACATTACGGTTTATTAAGTAAGTTCTTTATACACCACTGAACACATAGTTATGGATGTCATATTTCTGTTAATAGATACTCAAAATCTTTACACACTGCACCTTTAAAGCTGTACGTCAGAAAGTGTGCTTATGTTTATACACTGGGGCTAAAGATCATTCTCACTCAGATAAGACACCGTGGACCGTTTATTCCAGAACTTGCAGGAATTGTAATTATAGCTGAATTAAATCTGATTATCTCTCAGAAAGTTTAACATTCGTCACTTGAGGCAGTATAAAACATTTTAAGAAAAAGCTTGTTACAAAGGCACAGATCCAACATTTTTCTAATTTCCATTTCCATTGTGTAGAAGGGAAGATAATTAAAATATGGACAACTCTTTGAAACCAGGTTCAGTGATAATATATCCATTGACAAATGCCAGAAATAGAAAAGTCTTTTTCTGGAAAGAATGCATTTTGTACCAGCCGAAATGGGGATTTTTCTCACTACATGTGGTTGAATGTACAAGATGATTCGGTCATAGAGTTTGGGTGTGAGGTGATTTTTAGGAAGTCTATATTTACATTGAAGACCAGATATACACAATATAGGCCAGTGTCAAATGAAATCACTTCCTGTGTAAATTTAGCACTATATAAGGTGGACTGTTAAATGTAGTCATCATTCTGAGAACCACGGATCATCTGACGCACTGCAAGACACACGAACAAATAATGGAATTAGGTGACTACTATGAAAATGCTAATCATACAAATTATATGAACACAACTGGACCTCAAAGACACAGCCAGGGTGAATGAAAAGCTCGAAATCACAGTAAGCAGAGCGTTTCATTTGGATTCATGGAATGAGAACTGTCAGATTTCAATCACTGTTTTCCAAGACCAATAGTACCTGTATTGACAAAGAATTCTTTTATATTCCTACTTTTTTCAGCATATGTTCTTGTTAGTATATTTTACAGTAGTAAAATATTTTACTTACAAATGTTGATTTAAACCTTATAGAAAGTTCTGTGATGAAACTCTAGATGGTCCATAACTCAATCTGCTCGCAATGACATCATCTGTAGGGCACAGCTGATTGGTTCCTGCTGTATCAGTAGCCAATGAGCTCGCTGCTTAACATTCAAATACTTGCCTAAATCATTTACTGTTGTCATATCATGACAGAACTGACAGTATGGAGTGTATTCATTGATATATGTGTGTTGTTTGGAGGAAACAGGTGTTTGGTGTTGATCACAGTGTGTCTCGGGATCCTGTGTCTTCTTCTGATTGGAGCCGTCACACTGCAGCACTTTCAGTCCACTTCTAAACGAGGTTAGTTATATGTACATAACTTTTCTATTTTTTTCTTCTTTCATGTATACTGTTTGAACAAGTTGTGTTTCTTTTAGGTTTTCTGTGGGGTCCAGATGGCTTGTTCATGTCCAGTGAGCCGAAGAGCTGGTCTGACAGCAGACATTACTGCAGAGATCGAGGAGCTGATCTGGTCATTATCAACACTGAAGAGAAGCAGGTGAGTGCAGTGTGAGTGACTGTTAGTTAATGAGAGGAATCCCTCTTACTGCTGTTTTTATTCACACACAGAGGCACATAACTGCGATAGTCAAGGAGAAAGTGTGGATTGGTTTGAGTGAGATAGAGAACAAGGGGATCATGAAATGGGTGGATAATTCACCACTGAAAAAAGGGTAAGTGATAAAACACTCACAATAATGTATTTATTTTGTTTTAGTCTTTTTAATTCTCATTTTAAAAATAAGAACATCAACATCTCCAGAGAAATGCTAAAGACCAGCCAATGCTAAAGGCTTTTCCACAAACACAAGCAGCAAACCACAAAATGTATAAATACAATCTATAATAAAAAGTTCTACTCTTTCACTTCTGCATTAGCTTTATAGCTTTACTACACGTGTAAACGTGACATTGCTAATTCGTTAGTTGCTGAATGGATACAAATTTAGTTTTTGGTCCTGAATAATTAAAAATCGGACACATTTTATTCAGGTTTTGGGCTGCAAGAGAGCCGAATAACTATTATGGTGAAGATGAGGACTGTATTGAACTGTATCCTGAAATACACACCGTGAACAACTGGAGTGATCAACGATGCTCTGCGAAGAGAAAGGCGATTTGTGAGAAATAGGGATCATCCTGTTTTTTCATGCTTAAACTTGTATTATCTTATGGATTCAATCTTATTGTGATCACATAACTCATTATTAAGAGTCCTGTCTTTTAAAACAATGCAAGTTTAGTTCATCAAGCATTAACCGCTTTCATGTGAAATGTAATTCTACACACGTTACATCTGATGTGTTCATGTCTTTCTCCATTATAAGCAGCTGTTAATTATACCTTCTTCTGGCTGTTATCATGCATCTCATGTGTTAGTCTGAAGTCTTGAGCTGACAATCACAGTAATGTGTAGAAGTCTAAAGTGTCCCCAGAATTTAAGTCACCGTTATGGAGATCGGTGTTTGCTTTAGTTGGCCTTTTTTAGTTTCCGCACAAGTATCCCGGATCTGGAAAAACCAAATGTTGACAGGTTGGCCTTACCTTCGTGAAAGTGTCTGTTGTCACGAAGAAGACGATGTCTGTTTTCTCTACCACTCTGAGTGATGCGTCATGGCGAGCCAATCGCGGATCAGCTCCCCAATGAATATTAATGATTCGGCCCCTACCACCCTGCAAAAAAAGTAATTCACCTTCACGATCACTAAAAACTCACAGGTAGGTGTGTTTGATCAGGGTTGGAGCTAAACTCTACAGGACAGCGGCCCTCCAGGACCAAGTTTGGGGAACCCTGGTGTAGAGCATACCAATTTTAGCCTTTTCAATGATATCTAAATGATCAAATCAATAAAAAAAACTCCTTAAATATTTTATGTAAGCACACACAGACAACAAGAATTAGCATAGGAATCTCAGCAATGGGGACAAACAGATCATAAGCTCATAACAGATCTGATCATAAGCTCATTATTTATTCATGCAGCATTGGTATGACCATTTGATTGACGGACTTACTGTCCAATGATTCTAGGTGGTCTTGGAAATGATTGGCTGGAGTTTTTCGAGTCCTGCCCGTTCCACAGATGATTAAATTGCTTAATTTTCATTTCAGTGCTTCTAACTCAGTGGCTGTAAGTGGGTTATGAATAGGATTTCAAGTGATTTTGAAAAAATGGACAAAAAAGAGAATCACATACCCCACCTTTAACTCAGAAATTGGGATCAATATGAGTTCAGTGATTCAGGTCAAATGATTAAGTAATTATGATTATGTTAAAACACAACCAACACCATAAGATCACCTTTACAATTTGTTAATCCGGCTGTTATAACTCATATCACATACAGCAGTCAAACTAAATCTGATGTTAATTACTTAATGGTCAAGAGCCCAACTAAAGCAAACACTGGTCACCATAACGAAATTATGGTTTTCTCCTTCCGTGATTCTGCTTGTTAACATCAGGTGTCTTCAATAATGCTCAATCATCACTCAATGAATCACTTAATTAACTTTAGAGTTTAATTGGGTCGCTTAAAATGACTTAATTCCATCTCCCATCTCCCTGACTATTTACTACTTCCCACGGTTCGAGTAATTTGGAGGCGTTGGTACCTATCAATAACTCTACTTCAGCCTGAATGTGCGGAATTTGAATACCATCAAGATATGGCCATTTAGTTAGGTCTTCCTGATTGACCATGTTAGCTTGGTTTATGGGCATTTGTTTCTGTGTATACACCTTTGGTAATTCATAAAATGTATTACCATCAAGACTTGAAATCTCCAAGTTGTTTACCACATAACTTGAGACTGTTGTTTTGAGACTCATGGTAAGCAAACAAATATTTGTCTTTCGTCCATTCAGGTGCAGCTTCCTCATTAAACTTTCTGAACAAAAGGTAGAGGTACTGCCTGTGTTCAGAAACGCATAGGTTTGAACAATTTTGTTGCGCCTTGCAGACTTTAGGACTGGAGGGATAGGTAAGATACCACTGCTACTCGCGGCCCCAATATGACCACATGTTTGGGCAGATACAAGCGTATTGTTGATAGTTGGTTCTACATACTGTTCATCGTTTGTGTTGACAGCTTTATCAACCTTGAACTCCTTAAAATGAATGTGAAAAACACTGGGATGTTTCTGGTTGCACACTTTGCAAGTTAAGCGGCTTTTACATTCTTTGCTCATGTGTCCAACATGCAAGCAACCGAAACAGACAGCTTTTTCCTTTATAAAGTTAAACTTTTCCCTGTTACTTCTTCTCAAACTCTTTGCTCCAAAGAATGACCTTGTGAACAAAACAAACAAGCGGAGTTACTCTTGAATTGCCTGCTTGGATGTTCAACATTTACCCTTTTGATTTCACCAACAATGGGTTTTTTAACGTTGGTAACATTGTAGCAAAACTATCCCCTTTTAACTTAGGCTTTGACTGGAATTGTGACTTCCATTTGTAAACATCCTTCGGTTTACCAGTTGTTCTCATCTCTACATGTTGAATGGACCCAAATATTGGATCAGAAATGATTTTAACTTGGTATTCAATGAAGTTGACAACATCACTAAATTGGGCTCTTCTTTTCTGTCTTTCCATGATATCACATGCAGCTGTTCTCCATTTTTCTCTGAGTTTAAATGTAAGCTTTAGAATTACTGCTTTCATGTTTGTTGGCATGTCCAGTTCTTGCATATACTGTAGATCTGCCATAGCATTGCAACATCCACGCAAAAAGAGTGCATAATCTTGAAGAGATGTGGTATCTTCATACCTGTTTATGGGCCATCCAAGCACCTTCTCCATATATGCAGCAGAAACAAAATAATCTTCTCCAAACTGCTGTTTAAGCATAGTTTTAGCTGTATCATAACCTCTTTCAGGTGCCATATTCATACAGCTTCAAACTATTTCTCTTGGGCGCCCTCTTGTGTATCTTTCAAGGAAATACAAACAATCACCTTTTATAATAGCCAGTCTAATACTGTGCTAGAGTTGTTGTCCCGTAGCTACTTGTTATGACACGCCAGGCGGCTAATGGTAAACCTGTTACGTGTAAGTTAGATCCAGAGGCATCATCTTGGTTGCAACATTACCATTTTATTGTCCTCCACACAGATGCACAATACACAAAGTCCACAAGGATTCCGAGAATTTAACACGACAACAGCATTTGTCAAACTCCACCTTGGTGGTCAAAAACTTGTTTGCCCTTCCGGGTTCAACACCTAACTACCTGTTGACCCCACACACATATATATATATACATACATGAACCTACAGCACCATCTAGTGGCCCAAATAAAAGATACACACATTTGGCTCCTATACCTTTGTTTTTCGTTTTTTTCCTCCACACAGTGTTTAAAAGCTTTAGTGAACAAACTGAATTGCAATGGATTCCCTTCAAACACTGGAATATCACGTGGTGGTAAATGTTGCAATAACATCCGACTGCGGCCACAAATGGGTGTTCTCGTGCTGGTGGGGGTTCCCGTTTTCGCAGACTGAAACGCCCCCTTCTTCTTCGCCTCTTCTGCTGAACTGCAAACTGCGAACACCGTTAGTTTTTCTCTAACAGAAGTTTAATATAACAACATTCTCCAGTCATTATGTACTAGTGATTCCGCGTGTATGTACACGCCGTCAAATGTCCGAGAAAAAAACAAAGAAAAATGTAGATCTACATCTGGCGAGCGATATTTTTTGTCCTAGGATGGTAGGGGAAGACTCATAAATGGTATTGACCCCAGTGACGGGTAGGTTTAGGGACGGGGTTGGGGTAGGTCATATATTTATATTTATATATTATATACGTTAAGTAAGTCAACGGCGTTCATAAACACGCTGAAAAGCGATTATGCGTGTTGATAGCACGCCAAAAATGGAAATACGAATTGGCGTGTCATACATACGCTATTTCATGAGATCAGTCCCAGCGTGCCTTGCGAAACTCTTTGTGATTGGACAATGAAACGCTATCAGGAACGCCCGATGGGCTTTCTTGTGTCATTACGGGAACGCCCAAGCCGCAGCTAGACCCTCCTCAAATGTTGAGACTTTTGCTGCTGTATTAACAACTCTGTTATTTCTTGATGTTTTTGAAGCATACTCTGTGTGAAATCAGACCTTCTATCATCTACTGAAGTAGCTAGTCTGGGTCCTGAAGATGCAGGTTGCTGTAAATGAGATGATGATGGTTGTGAGGTAGCACCTATGCTGCTTTGCAATATAGTTCTTGCATGTCTGTCAACTTCTGGATGAAGAGATGCAGTTGCTTGTTTTGCCTGTTTGCTGACATAGGATTCCATCCCATCTGATGCGATGCTGTTTGCTCGTTGTTCATAAGTCCTGAGCACAGATATCTTTGCGTTGGATGCAGCGATTTTCGCATCAATATCTGTTTGTTCCTTACGCTTCTGTAAAATTTCCAACTGTTGTTCAATATCATGCTTAGCTTTTAAAGACTCTGCTTGAGCAGCAAGAGCGGCTTTTTCCGCTTCAAGTTGAATGGGTGCAGGTTGCACAGAGTCATTAGATTTGCTGGAGCGCGAATTGTGGCGGCTGCTCTTGTGACTTGAAGTGCGACTGCTAACCCGTGTTTCAACATTTGAAATGCTATCCTTGGGTTCACATTCCATGATCACATTCCTCCTGTAGCTTCTCCAAACATTTATATACCACAGAGCTGAATTCCACAACTCCTGTCATTTTTGCTTTGAACCATGTTTCATGCCGGTCTATCTCTTCATTAGGCAATAAAACAATCAAAGACTCGTGTGCTTCTTTTGCTTCTTTGCATTGCATTTCAAACTTTTCAAACATACCTTTGATCTCTAGAGACTAGATGCCCTTGGCCGCTGAGATATGATTAATTAAATGCGCTGACAGCTCATTGCACCAGCCAAACAGATTACACTGAGCGGATGACCGGTTTAAGATGGCGGCCCCACGGCTCGTCCACGCCAATAGGCAGTAGCGGTCGATAGGGCGTCTCTATATGATGTCTGGGGCATCTAGTCTCTAGGTGCCTATGTGGAAAAACGCCAATTTTGTTTTGGGTGAAACGGAAGTGGCAAAATAAAAGCTCTTGCTGGCCTTATGCAAGCGAACATGACAGATCAGTCAAAGTGAACCCCCTCGTGGCTGGCGATTATGGCTACAAACTCATAGCCTATACAGTTTCTCCAAACGTGTTTATTATTTTGGGTAGTTATTATCACCAAGAGTCCATTTCCCCATGAGATGGTTTTTATTTGTTATTTGATGACCTTCTCGAGCTTTTATTTAGGCACTTTGAATTTGCATATTAGATTTAACATTTAGATGTAACATTTAGATTTAGATTCAGATTTAATATTTAGATTCAATATTTAGATTTAACATTTAGCTTTAGATTTAGCATTTAGATTTAACATTTAGGTGTAGGCTAACATTTAATATTTAGATTTAAGTATTTAAAATATCTCTAAATCTACAAATATTGTTGTAAATGTGCTAAAAAGTGAGCGTCAAAAATTCCTACTAGTTTTTTAAACATTGTTTGAAGTTAAATGTGACAAAATGTTGCTGTTATTTTCAGCGTGAGCCGCTTTACAAACGGCGCCACCTAAAAAGATCTGGGCGCTTCATTCAAATTGAGCTGTTTGTGTGGTTAAAACACAAAAGATTGTTGGAGTTTAAGGCTTCTTTATATTCCCATCAGGATAAACTCAGGATTACACACAAATGATGATTTGACACGATGATTCATTGATAGTAAACGGATGCCCGTTCTTCTTCTAGCGGCTACATGCAACTACACTTGTCCTCCCATCATTTGTACATTTGCTTTGTCCTCGCACAGGGTAGACACGGTGTAAGAAATGACAAAAAGGATGATTTTGTCTTTTAAAGCACAATTGTCGTGACAAATAGCTATAGGACATAAATATTATGTATGCCTAGCATCAGCCCAAATGACCACCATTGAAGATGTAGAGTGTATGGGGGTTTTGAGTGGATAATGCAATGCTGAAAAAATACATATATGCATTTATTTTGGATGCTGTAACGTTTACAATAGAATATTAATAAGTGTGTCTGATTAATATGAAATATGATGTGTGATCAAGTGTTTTAATGGATAAATAAATTCAAATCGCTTGTCAGGGCATTTCACTTTTAAATGCACATCATTAGATCCACAGACCTGCAGCGTAAAGTGAGGAAAGCTGTTGGGACAGTATAATTTCACCTATATTACACAAACTCGCGTATTTATCACGATGTTGAATCCAGTTATTCATTAGGCCTACATGGACATGACGTAGCCTACTATTTTCATACTTAAAGACTGCAAAAAAGGAAAGAGGCTATAGGCTAGTTTACAATAAATTAGCCTATATTATTTAAGATTTTAACAGCATGCATTTTAATCTTTGTTAATGTTATTTAATAAAAACCCCATGTATAACAGTTGAGTTTATGGAAAATGGTGTTTATTTGAAATAATTATAAAGTAGCCATAGCCTATGCGAGTAGAAAATCAAAATTCCACCAAACAATGATAAATCACAGTTACATTTAGGTGTTTTAATGTTACTTTCGCCCCCGCTCTCCCCTACATTTAATTAATTATAGCTTTGTCATTATTGTGTAAGTGCAGTGCCATTCGATTTTAAAGTTGCGTTTTTACATGTTTTGACATAGCTACTACTTTGTCATAAGTTGATTTTGTATTAAAACAATTCTGTAATAACACTGTGTAGCCTAATAACACAAAACTGCAAAAACTCAAGCGTTTAGCGAATGGATAATATTGAATATGTTTAAAATTCAACAGTAGGCTATCAAGACGAAAACGAACATTAAAACGAGACACGGATGCAATAAACGTTAAAACAAATGAGGTTTGAAATCAGAAGATATATTTTTTAATTCGTATGCTATCTGACTTGAAAAAGTTATTTACAGTCTTAAAAAAATGATGACTTTGTAAGATGCAAGTGGCAGGGTCTTGATTTTTGTCGATGTTGCGCGTGCAAGCTGAAAGGGAAACTGAAACTGAATTCTGAACAGAAAGACAAACATTAATGCTTTCTCATTTACCGTCAGCATTAAGCAAATACGCATTAATAAGCAATAATTTAAAATAAATTTTAAATAAACATTTAATTTCACAAACCTTGAAGTCTCGAATCCAGCTATCAGATATTCTGCATTTGTATACAGCCTGAATGAAAGCGTGTTTTCAGCTTCACACGACCCACAAACTGCAAATTTCAAACTATGCTGCGCTATTTTCAGTTGTCCGCTATTAAATGTCATATTTATGTGATCATGTCCTTTTCACATATGCTAAATTAGTGTTACCAAGCTTTTCTAGATTCCTGGTGCGCACATCGGCGCATTAATTTACCGGTATAGATTACTGAGTAACCTGTTGATTTACAGTGTTTGCTTCTTTTAATTCCTTCAGTGTTTACCCTTTTTATTTGTGAAAAATACTATATGCGATCACATAATCAGAAGTCGCCATTTACAGTAGGCTAGACTAAGTCTGTTTTATTTAGAGATTTTTTTAATTCATTTTCCAAATATTAATTAAAATACAAAGTATAGCATATATATCAAGTCATTCAGCATTGGTTATTATTAAACAGCAAATCTACACACACACACACACACACACCACCACAACCACACACACACACACACACACACACACACACACACACACACACACACACACACACACACACACACACACACACACACACACACACACACACACACCACACACCAGGTTTGTTAAACAGTTCAAGTTTAGGCTATATAATATTTACAATTACCACAAATATGTTTTGCACAGAATACTTTAAAACGCTCAATTTAATTTACAATTTTTTTAAGGTTTTAATAAATTTAATGTATGTAATTACTCACTTGAGTTGAGCATGATCGATGTACAGCAGCTCAAAGGTGGGAAAATCCAAGGTGTCTTTTATGTCAGAGGGTTCTCTGAGCCATATATGGTCTGTTATGTCAGGTCAGGATGAGCGCGATTTTCCCTCCAGCCTGCATGAGCTGGTCGGACACCGGAGCATGATATTATTTAGGCTATGCCGCGACGTTTTGTTTTAATGAAAACAGGAATAAAAGCGCTTTCGCTTGATAGACTGTCTAGATTTGTCAATTTATGCAGTGCAGGGATTTTCACTTAAATGTATTTGTTCTGTCGTCATTTCTCACCTTCAAGTTGTTCCAGACCTATAGGAAGACATTGACAATAAATCAATTATAGCCTACATTTAGCTAATATTACAAATTAATGGATTCACAAAACTTTCACAGAACCTCAAGAGCACTTGCGAAATGAAGGACTGAGTCTGAGCCAATCTTCATCTCATCTCACACACAGACAGAATGAAAATCCATTTACCGGTTTATTAATATTGCACTGAAAAACACTTGTAAAATCTCTGTGACTCTTATATCCTTTATGACTTTGTGCCTTTTATATCATGAATTCTGCTGAGAATCTGCTGAATAATAATGTTATATATAACTGTTTTAATTTTAAATTTTATTCATTTTTAATTTATACTAAATTATTTATTATTAATTAAATGCTTTTAGTTTGGAAACTAGTGAACATGAAACTTCAAAGTGTGGAAATGTTGAAAAAGAATGAAACCAATTGGTCAGAAAACTATTTAATACAAAGTCAATAAAAATATAAATTTCTAATTTAATTTTCGTGCTGCTCTTCATCATCATCATCATCATCTTCTTCATCTTCATCTTCATCATCGCTCACACACACTCTTCCTCGTGTGTGAGTGAACATGGCCGCACTGAACTCTGGGCCGGTTCTGCTCGGGTCTCCTCTACAGAGAGAGGATCATCCAGAGACTGATACATTTCTACAAAAGATGAAGATCAACTTAAACACACTATTATTTCAGTGCAGATCTTCATTCAGAAACAAATGCCACTAAAATCGTGTTTTGACCACGAGTGTGTTAATAAATAATTACCCAGCAAACATTTGGACGTGTAATGACCGTTGAAAAGACGTCCGTCCGACACGTCCCGTCA